>JASJOG010000143.1:782500-883577 GCA_030142905.1 Heliopora coerulea
ACTTACTGACACAGTCAATCATTGTAAATAGAGTAGGCGTTTCCTCAATTCTTCATCAATGATGTAATCACTTTCACATGTATATATAAACCTTTAGTCCGCTTATGTTAGTTCACTTAGTCTGAAGATGATTTTGCAATAAAATCGAAATATCACTATTTCACCGTTTCATCTTTCCTTAACTTAAATCTTAAGTTAAAAGGTAGCTTTCTTTTTCGGAATTTGCTTTCTCTTATATTTTTTGAAGTTGTCGACTGGTCAAGGTTTTTATGTGTTGGTAATTAGCTTCCTATTTGTATTTTTTGTATTTTGTATTTAATATTTTGCAGTACTGTCTTCTTCGTGCGAATGTTTAATTCCTAAGTTAGTATTCTTTACCAATCATGCATTTATGTTTACTTACAGTAAACTTTGTAACTCATAGTAAATCCTAATAAAACTCTTCTCTCGAACAGGAAACGAAACTTTTTGCGAAACCAACCCTGTCTCGACATGCATTTTGGAATGCGTCTAAACATTGTTAACATTTTCGTTCAGTCAGCTATTGAGAGGAATGTTAACATTTCGCAATATTTCATCAAATTAATCCTTTTATGCATGATTTTCTTTTGTCTTTCGTTCTGTCCATGTTCCCTCATTTGATCTTTTGTTATATGTCTCCAATGTGTAATACAATATGCGTTGAAGAATATAACCATCAGTCATATACCGTGCATAATTCTTGCCCATGATCAGGTTCCGTGATAGCCTGAAAGCCTTGGTATTCACTTTGTGCCTTCCAAGTCAAGATGCAAATGCAAGCACAGGTTGTTCAAGGTGTGAGTGAGCCATACCACCTAGACGTTAATTGTTTATTGCCGACCTTTTGACCTATTAACTGAAGCCTTCATCAGACAAAGTGGCATCAGCTGTTTGGCTACATTGTATGAACAACGTAGCCGCTTACTCATATAAACACTACTCGCTTAAACTTCACATCACAACTCTTTCACGCTCCCATTCTGTCCAACGCTAACACGGATGCCCACCGTCTCTCAACACGTGGTAAACTTCCCTTAAGATTACGATCGCACGCAGAATTGGTCTTCCCAAGACACACAACAAGACTGGTAGGCACACATTTTGGCTCCTTCTACTTATACTTTATTTTATTGTATTTTTTACTGTTTATCGCTTTTCTTCCGACGGTATAACATTGACTGCCAACCCCAAATCCCTGTTGAAGAGGCCACAGAAGGCCGAAACGTAGGTCCAGGGTTGTGTCTCAACATATTTATGCACGAGACAATGTTACGCATCTTTTACTCTTTCTCTCTGTATTTATACATAATTCTTTATTAAACTCTACATTGCATGGCCAACTGCGTAGCCGTCTAACTGTCGGTAAAACCCTAAGGTCGGGTGGCCGGTTTGAATTCCCGAATCGCACTCGTGGTAATTACTAATACACCTTCACAACACAAATGTATACTCCACGATTTACTCTGAAACTAAAGACTCATACTCATTCACTGAACTCTACATGGCATACCACTAGTGTAGCTATGTCACGCTCACTATAGCCCGCGGCTAAAAGCGCGTTCCATCATTAACAGTTTCACTCCCAATCGTAAGACAATCACAACTACACAACTGTAACACCAGTGTGGTTCAAATTACCTGCTCTAAAACCCAAAAAATTAGAATGAAATTGATTTTTTTTTAAAAAAAGCAAAAAAAATTTTACTACTGGATAACGGAGTAAACACTCAGAAACCCTCGTGTACCTGACGTAGTTATCACGACTTTTTGATTTTCTCACCAATCAGGCTCCCTGTGGTTAGGAACGTAATTGACATCTTCGGAAGAGAGTTCACGGATGCGGAATTGTTTGTTTCGGATTTCTTCGTCAAGAAGCTTCCGTTGACACTGGCGGTAGGCAGCAGAATTCTGAAGTCGGTGATTTGCAACCTTGAAATTTAAAAAATGGGGAAAAACTCCAAGGCGTTTACAGTTCTTCAGGAAGGAAAGGTCCAGTTTAGCTTTACTGAGCTTCAGCTCAATGCGTTGAAACTTGCGGAAGGCTGCAAGTGCACCATCGTTGTATCGATTTTTCAAAATAGTGGCAATGGATGAACCAGGCGGAAAGCGTAGTCTTGTTAGGAATATCAAAGCCCAGCATATAATTTTGAATAAACCCATAATAATATAGACATGAGTTGTTGGAAAGTATTTTTAATTTAACTAACGTTTCGTTGCCAGTCCTGCAACATCTTCAGAGTAAGTGATAAATTTACAAGGTGTTCTCGACTATATAATATTCTATTTACAATGACAGGAAGTAATTAACAGAAAGACTGGTGGTGAAAACCGGTGAATAATTAATTGTGCGATAAAGTGTATGCGTGAGTGAATCCAGGTGTGTATGTGTCAGAGGAAAAAAAAAAAAATAAAAAAAAAAAAATTGACATCTCTTGTTAACTGAAAAGTTTGGCGTTCGTTTGCGAATATTTATAGCTCTCGCGACAAGACGAAAGGGTTTATAACATATGAACAAACGTAGGTACTCGCTCATAAAAATAAACCATAAAATTGTTTTATGAACAAGAAATTTTACTAGGTTCATAGTTTATCTGATCGACTTCTCGTGGATTTTTCATTTTCTCATGCAGTAGGATCCATGTGGCTATGTACATGAAAGACATCTATAGGTAACCTAAGTGTTTGGTATTCGTTTGAGAATATTATAGTAGTGGTGACAAGATCGAAGGGGTTGGGGGACTGTCTTGATATATCAATTAATTGATTAGTTATTTGGTATTATATAAATGTCAGGTGATTACTGTTTCTTTCTGTTAGCTACGAGCTGAGGCTATTGTCTTCAATTTGTCCCTTACTCAAAAGTCTCACAAAACAAACCACAGTAACTTTCTTGAAACTTTAACACACTCAAATGGATTGGTCGAGCTGGAACTATGAAGTCAGAGTTTCGAAGACTTCCTTATCAAATGAATTTGGCTACTAGAAGACCACTTACAGTAATGACGCCATGTTGGATACAATGATCAAAGTATTAATGGAATTTCGTTAATTTAATATCTCTGGTGGTAAGACATGTCAACTTAAAGTTCACGAGCCACTTGCCAACCTGAACAAACAAGACTTGGAGGAACGACGCGGTAGGTGTCACATTAAAAAAATCAATTTATTAATCAAGATTGTCTTAATGGCGGGTGGCAAAAGCGGAATTGTGATATCGGGCAAACCCTTTATCAGTAGGAAACTCTCGGACGGAGGATTCTTTCGCCTTTATGTTCCCCAACAATATTGATAGGAATGAATTGACGCAAAAATGTTCAATTTACATGATATTCAAAATGCCAGTTTACACTATGTTTCATGCAATCCTCGTCTTTCTCTTTTTTCGACAGTGTCAAGTTTTTGTGATGAAGACCAACTATTCATTAAAACTGAGGCAGTTAAAATTGACTATGCAGATATTTGTGACAGAAAACCATTGTATTACTGCAAGTAGCTTTAAACACATGTGAAGCACAGAAGAAAACTCTTAATATTATTTTTCCTTGTCTGAAACGTTTTGAGTTAGGGTGGTGGATCTCCGTGATAAAACGTCCAAGAATTACACCGAAGCTTCGGAGACTTTTGACTGGGAAACAAAATGCGCCTCGTCAGAAGACGATTCGATTCCAGAGATTTGCACTGTTTTCCACCCAAAGTTCTCCGAAAGGTTGATGATACCTTGCATATTTTGGGTTGAAGACTTGATCGGTCTGTGATAAAAAAATCTCGGAGATCTTGCATTATATCACCGTCCTTAATTAACATCATTGTTGACCATGGCAAAGACTATTACAATTTAAGTTGGACAAATTCAATAATATATCGTACGGTTCTGTGATAATAAGGTGATAATAACGTTCGATCTTGTCCATATCGTCCAAAGATCGATCACCAAGATCAATCATTTTATGTTTGGTAAGAGGTCTTTTGCTTTGTAGGAAATAAAAAAAATTGGTAAAATTGTTTATAAATAATATAACAATATATTTCTCTTTCCACTACCCTAACACTAACTCCTCACCAGGTATTCTCTTTGGTCTATAAACTGTAGCAAAATATCCATAGTTTCTTGTCTCCGATATTTGAAGCTTTCCTTCGTGAAACATAAAAAAAACTGGAAGATCGATGGTCGACGGTAGCGTTGCATTTTCGGTTACCATAATCCTCTCAATTGTTATGGACTAGCTACTCAACTCATAATTTTCACAGTTTACTTTGTTTGAATACGAGAATTGATCTATTGCACCTTATTCTGTACGTTGTACACAGCTAGTTTTTGGTCAACTGTTGTTGAACCATCAATAATTGTCACTGCATCTGGCGCTGCAGCAAACGCAATAGTGTCAACGACGAACTAGAACTGGGCGATCCAAAAAAAAATCCACGGGAAACTTTCTCCATAGAAAGTGTCATTGTTGTGGGAACTTGCTGTGCGTCATTAAAAAGAATTTAACCCTAAAGTAATTTCATTTGCTTTGCAAAACACAGTATGGTTTGAATATTGTTGGTTATGGCTCTTTGATTTAGAGTCAAGTCGAGGAATTAGTGAATTATCTGATAATAACTGAATCTCAGACATTTTCTGCTTTTGGATCCTGAGTAACGTGATATACTTAGCATCTTGCACACAACGAGCCAACTCCTCAGTGATGAACACTTCAATGATTTCTTCGAGATCTTTCAACAATTAAACACGTTTCGCCCCATTTCTCTTTTTTCTTCTTAAGAAGCGAAAGACTGGGTGACTTTGTATTTAACTATGTCAATTAACCCTTTAAGTCCCAATGCATCAGTACTACATCATTTTCCGGTGGCTTCATGTTGTCATGTCGTTCGCAAATCGCGAGGTTCGATGCTACTTGTGAAGTGGGCTGAAAAGAACTTCAATTTGATTTTTTAGGGCTTCTAAGGTAGATTTCGAAGCCACAACTCAAATTTTAAGGGTCAAGAAATAATATTAAAGCAAACATATTTAGGTAAAAATCCGGAGAGAAAGTTTTCTTTCAGCAACTTTAGCAACCTCTTCAGAGGAAATAGTTCCGGCTACAAGCTCAGGGCTCTTGAAATGCTGACTAACTGCTTGGCAAAACTGTGATCCGTTCAGAATATTTGTTACCCCTAACGAAAATTTCACATAAGATTTAATATATGAAACGGTAATTTTATATATGAAATGAAAAATTTCATACATGAACTTTAAATTTCACATATGAAATTGCAATTTCATATATGAAAAGGGCAATTTCATAGATGAAATTGCCATATATAAAAAAATCACATATGAAATTTTCGTTTAATAAATGAAATTGAAATTTCATAAAAGAATTGAAGATTTCATACATGATTTATATTCCATATATGGAATTTTCATAGATAAAATGATGGAATCATATGTGGATTTATTTGTGATATACTTTTCACATATGAATAGGCACTTTGATATATGAAATAAAAATTTCATAAATGAAAGGGAAAATTTCAGACATGAAATTGCTATGTATTTAAAATAAATCACTTATGAAATTTTGATATGAAGATTTCATATGACATACTCCATATATGAATTAACATGGATGAAATGATGGAATCACATGTGAATTTAGATATGTTATACATTTAACAAATGAATATATAGGCAATTTTATACGGAATGTTTTATTTTCAATATGAAAATAGGATTTTACATAACATACTTTGACATGAAATTATTGAATTTATATGGATTGATTTAAATATGACATAGCACTTCGGATATCATTTGGTAACTTCATATACGAATTTTATTTCATAATATTATAAGAAAATTCATATGCATCATGTGCATTAACATAAATTTTCACAAAAGAATTGCCATTTGCTTTTGATTTTATTGTGTCATATATGAAAACAGAATTTCACACATGGCATAAAATTCACAAGAAAACATTGGAGTGGCACAGGTGAAATGAAGTATGATACACGTGTAACAAAGTTTACCCTATTATTTACCATTTTAATGTGAATTTCTTAGGTTAGAACAACTAGCAATGAAAGTTTAAAATTCAAAATTGATGTACGATAAAACTTTATTTTATATTGAGCTGTATAATTGATGGTGTACCATTAAGAAAGGATCATTGTACCACTTGTTGCAAGCTAACATCTTACTGGTGCTTTTTAAACATACTGGATTAAAGGTTCTACAAATGTATTGCTACAGGAACCGTTGAGCATTCTTAAGACTTAATATTTAACAATTAGCCAACAAGCCTTAGTTGATTATGAGCAAACAGTCAACAAGAAATAATGACAATAAAACTTTATTTCAGTGTCACAGAATAAACTGTATTACATCTATATTAATGCATATTTACTGTACATTTATTATTCCAGGACATTTAAGGATAAAGCTTAATAAATCTGAATACAACTACAGTAAATGATGTAATTGTGGTAGCTTGGTAGTTGTTGTAATGTTCTTAATACGTACGCTCTCAACTTATTCTCTCAGAAAAACTTTCTGAGTCCCTGACGGGAATTAAACCCGTAACCTTCTGATTGCCGGTGAGATCCTCTAACCATTGAGCTACACAGACTCAGATGGTGAGCGAAGGTTACATTTTATGTTCTGGTTCGTGTAGATGGTAGACATATGTACTGCTAATCTGCAAGTCTCAATATGTCGTTGGCAATAAATCAATTCCCGTCAGAGACTCAGAAAGTTTTTCTGAGAGAATAGCTTGAGAGCGTACGTATTAAGAACATTACAACAACTACCAAGCTACCACAATTACATCATCGATTGGCGCTGAAATAATTGACTACATATTCTGAGTCTGTGTAGCTCAAGAGCATCTCACCAGCGATCAGGTTACTGGGTCGATTCCCGTCAGGTACTCAGAAAGTTTTTGTGAGAGAATAGCTTGAGAGCGTACGTATTAAGAACATTACAACTATAGTAAACTATTCAAATAAAAGTATAAGAGTTCTAATTAAATACAGGTCTACAACCTAGTTATCTGATAGGTAACTGATTTAATCTAGGATTGGTGAAGTCAGAGTAAGCATGTAGAATTCTTACTAATACTGCTAATTAGTTTGTTTTTTTATTTTCATAGACTGTTGGAATTAAGGATAAGCATTATTTTTGATCAAACCACCTTAAAATGTCAAAAAAGTAAGTGATCCAACATGAGCAGCTGAGAACTTTAAGTGGATTGACAAGGCAAGTTGTTTTTAATATCACATCCTTTGCACACGTATATTGTGAACACAAGTGCACTTTAAACTGAATGTTTACCAGCAATTTTGAAGTTTTTGGGAATTTTAGCCGGGAAAATCGAGCCAGAAGATTATGTAAATCAGGACAATGTTCTACCCGATTTACAGTACACCGATCAGGAGCTAATGAGTTATCTAAGATTATTTTAACAAAATTACTTAAGGTGGTCTTGTACAAAAAAAAATAAATTTTTCAATTTTAAATATTAAGGCTAATGTTTTGTTATCATAATAGCAAATCGAATTTTAACTATTAAAGTCATCTTTTATGGTTGTCAGTTGTCATGGAAACCAAGATAATGGGCCGTAAACAGTTAAATATTGTACCTACTTTCAAACATGATGTAGAACTATCCAATGGTCTGATAAGTTTTTTATAGGTTTTTGTGCATTAGCAAATAGCTGCTCTAGCTACCAAACTTATAAAGCGCTGTATTTCTCGAGCTTTTTCAGATTCTTTTACAGATTCTAATAGAGAACATTCAATACTTAAGACAAAGTAACTAGACAATGTAGAATTTTAGAACATGTTACAACATTAGATTAAATTTTATAGATTCAGTTCCTAGATTGTTATGTTGAGTATCTGTGCTGAAAATTTGGTAGGGATCGGTAAAAAGGCTTATTTAATTTTACGTTTTAAAACGATGCTTTTCAACAACTTTAACATCTCAAGAAAAGCAAAAATCAAAGTTTAGCATTGAATACCCATGATAGAGTTTGTATTCTTCCAAGACTTTCAACAAGGACCAAAAGGTGCTCTTCATGTGCTCAATATTTTCATAAAGTTTTCATAATTTTGTCCAAAGGTCAAGATCAACGTAAAAATTTTCTAGGTCATTTAGGGCTACTGGGGAGAAGAGCCTCAAGGTTGTTCCCCTAAAGTGCGCCTCAATACAACCTCAAGGTCACGTAAAGGTCACCAAGATTGCATTCTAAAAAAAGTTTAGACAAAATATAACCAAAATAATATTTCAAAAAATCAATATTTTGAGTATAAGACCACCTTAAATCCTGAATTATTGGTATTGTAAAGCCTAAAAAAGCCCAAATCATCATGTCCAAACTAATCCCTGTCTATCAGATTTGACAGCCTACAGCAGACTGTTCCAAGTAGTGAAAGGTCATTTTCTATCTCAGCGCTAGACCACTGTTTATAATGTTCACTCTAGGTCCACGAACTCGGTACTGCTACATCTACCTCAAAATCAACATGCTATTAATTTAACCTCCTTTGGAATTAACTAAATATTTTCTTAGCTCATTGTGCTCCTGCACAGTTACACATTTGCAAAACACGTACTGCAAATACTGCTTTTCAGAGCAACAAATGTTCATCCAGACTGGACCATAAACTGGATAATATCTCTTAGTACAAAAACTTGGCTACTAGAGCACAGATTATAAGACATGCACAATCATTCCATTGCTAACTAATAAAATGCTCATCTGGTCTTTGCTGTTCATTTGCTCTTGGTGCAACTGGTGGAGGAGGTAAATAACCTAGAAATAAGAAATGGAATGTACTGCAATATTTCAGAGCTTGAGTAAATTTTTAAGAAACAAATTATATGACAGCGGATACATGTAACTTTGGTAAATACAAACACTGTATACTGTAATAGGTGCAATTTGAGAATCATCCTCAGAGATATATATGAAGAGAAACTTTTTGTGATAACCTGACAGTGCCAAAATCAATTAAAAAAAGTTGACTCGAGCAAGATTTGAACTCTCACCATGGCGATACCGGTCCGCTGCTCAACCTGTTGAACTATTGTGTCTACAAAGATTGGAGGTGAGTTTTATCCAATTTTAGTGCACGAGATATTCTCTTGACAACTTAACACTATCCACGAGAGGATGTGCGGTGTTTCAATTCTATTTCAGAATCATACTTTTGACGAATACAGAATTAAAAGACATGTCCACTTCATATTTTATACAGAGATATTAGGACAACAAATTGAAGTCTGGGTCCATTTTCACTCGCGACTATCCCAGTATCAATGATCTATTAAAGGACACTCCCAGATACAAAGATGATGAGATAAACTTTAAACAAATTGTAGCCAGAGCTTTCAAAAGTGCTTTCCATGCAAAAGCATAAATCAATTATGCTCCTCTGTTTTTCACAGATCAAAGATCAACATGCAAGATGAATGTTTTCAACCTCTCATATGTAGCTGTCAACGAGCCTTTTCAAATATCTTTTTCCCATTGAATTGTTCATTATACATGTATAAAACAAATAGGTTCCACTTTAGTTTGATCTGTGCAGTTACAGGTGTTAACACATCAGATGGCTTCATCTGGTGAGAAAGTCATTATCAGAGACCAACTATGACTAGAAAGATTTTTATTCTAAGAGGTATATCATGAAGCCAAAAGTAATGTGAAAAATGGAATGTGGTTTAGGCTGTTTGGGATGCAATAGTACTCTGCCAAAAAACAAGAACATGAGATACGTACTGACATTTTGTATGAAAGTTCACTGTAAGAGTGAAAAGGTCCTTTCAAACATTTGACATTATGTTGCCATTTGTTTATCAAAATGTAATGAACAATAGAAAAAATTTAAGTCTGTTCATTAAGGACTACAAATTGTGTTGAAAGATATTTACAGTGGCCAGTATTTAGTAGCATTTTAGGAATCAACAGAGCAACTTAAAGCTAAATGTAACTATAATATCTTAAGACAATTATTAGTGTCCAGCATACTGTACAACACAAAACAAAGCCATTGAATAAGATAAAGGATTTGATTTGCTTTGTTTCATGTTTTATGCTGGCCACTAATACTGTACCACTGTTTAACCACTAGCATCCCAGTCTGACAGACACTCAAATCAACCGTCCTTCTTAAAGTTCTTCTTTTTGCAGTCAGGCGACTGAAGACAAGAATTAAAATTGTAGTGAATACAATTCTCATGATAAACTAAACTTAAATTGTGTAGTCTGCCAGGTAATAAAGGGCAGGTATTTCATGAGTTTCAAATAGTTTTTGCAAGCCCTGAAAGGACGAGGAAATGTGACAAATGAGCTATATGTATATTATATATTATACATATAATATATTGTTATATATATTGTATGTATATTTTATTATATATATTATATATTTTATATATAATATCTGTGGGTCAGATATACATACAATATGTGCATGTTTATACAAGGTATATACAATATGTGGGTCAGACTACTAAATAGTTTCGTTATGGGTGGTAGAATTATAAGCTTGTTACCATAGGACTTGTGGGGGAGCTGAGGTACCACAGAAGCATTTGCACAAGCACTTTATTGGAGGAAACTATCAGGGTTTAGAAAAAGATGTTGAAATTACATTGACAGAAAAGACCAACCCATCTGACCCAACTAAACGTGAGGATTTTTGGATTTGTGCATCAGGAACTATGGCTCCTAAGGGACTTAACGTGGCATTATTTTAATGTTAATTATTCTACTTATGGGACTTTGGAATTTATTAAGTTAATTATCTGCTCTGGTAGATATAAGAGGAAGGTGTAATATGTAGAAGTTTTATGGTGAACAAATATATGAGTCGAAACAATAAATTTGTGGTCTTCTTGATTAATTTATATAAAGCTTCTTTAAAAAAATCTTTATTTAAAAAAAAAAACAAAACATTTTACATTTCGGAGCACAGCCCCTTTGCTCTGACAAAGGGGCTGTGCTCTGAAATGTAAAATGTATGTCTTTTGGTATTGGCTTTTTATATATATATATATATATATATATATATATATATATATATGACCACTTAAATTACCAAATAAAATATTTATTATTTGACTATTTCATAGAACTGTTTCTACCCAGTAATGGAAGATTTATCTTATTCAATAATGTGTAATTTACGTATGTTCAAATTTAACCAATCATTATTTTCCAGTAGCAACAACACAATATGCAAGAAGCCAGCAAATTGCTTTAATTTGATTGGATAAAATACAATGCAGCAGATTATACTATTTCTAAACCAATAAAGCTTGTAAAGGACAGTGCAACAAGAGAAATTTAGTCTGCAATCTGTTTTTGCATTTTTCTTGTTTCCTAACCAATAGACAAAATTCATATGAATAAAGTAAAATAAATAAATAAATAAATAAGTAAACAAATAATTAAAAAGATGAATAAATGAGTGAATGAACTAAATAAAAATAAGTCACATCATAAGTGAGCTCACTTGATATTGACTAAGGTACATGCCATATGGCTTGAGCAGTTACCTGTTGTTTTGAAGCACAGCATCATGCATTGGTGTTTGAAGTTTACTGTCCCTAACTCTTATGTCAGTAGTCTGTTAGAAAATAAAAAAAAAATAGAAAATAAAAAATAAATTAGGCTATTTATTTATTTTTTACCTTCTGTTCTATCAAATATTTAACAAGATCTCTATGACTATGTTTTACTGCTATGTGCAAGGCTATCCTTTATGTAAAAAGTTAAAATAAGTAAATAACTACCACAAGCAGTTGAAACTGAGCTGCCTAAATGGTTTGGCAAGCGAACATTGAAAAAAAACATTTTAAAATACAACATGACCAAGTGAATATTACCCTCAGGGAGCTATGCACAGTTGGACTGTTGGATTCAAATTAAATTTTATTTATGCAATGCACCCCGAAAAGATAGCATATCCTCTTTCCCACAAATTGATCAGTAAAATGGATAGCCAGCAAAGAAAATATTAACTTTGCATATTTGTAAACTGTCAGAAAGATTATTCTATTGCTTAGTAAAACAGTAAGAGATTGGACAGTAAAAGATATTACAGGTGGAGGCACAATCTCCACTTAAAATGGTCACAGCATGACATTCAGCCATAGACATTGTGTTCAGGTACATATTAAAGAGACCCTCTTCTATGAGGCCAAGGAGAAGTGAGACAAGGGAAGAAAGGAGTAATGAGGATAAAAGGGGCTTATAAGACTGCAAAGAAACTCACGTGCAAAAGCAGCACAGCTACATTTACATCATGCACTAAACAATTGCTGGCAAATCATGTAAAGGTTCAGCTCAAACAAAATCAGTTTACAAATTTCACCACCCTATTCCCTTGTCATCAAAACAAAAAAACAACTCGTCAAAAAAAATTAAATCATTTGTGCAGAATTAACTTTTTATCTCATTAGCACATCATAAACAATGACTTTATCATATGCTGCAATTATGTCTTACCTTTTATCTCATTGCAACAAATTGATGCTAAGAAACTCAAGATATTGCACAGTAAGTCTGAAAAGAAAAACGTATTACAAGTTCTTTACCTATTACCATCAAAATGATAGACTAACATATTCTATACTCTACTGAATGTGACTGTCTTAAACTACAGTAGCCAAAACAAATTACAAAATCCCTTCTCGGGCATCATAAAAGCTTTTCATAAATTTTTGTCCATTTGGGTGGTTTGAATAAAATCACCTGGTGTTAGCTGGAAAATAGAAAATGTTACCTTACATTAGTTTATTATTTAGATGACAGAATCACGATATCATGAAGACATAAGTACTTCTGACTGCAGAAAAACATGTTTTTTCCCTCTTTATATTACCATTTAATAACAATATTATCAATATGCCAATTAGAACACATTTATGTACAGATGTGCGGTACATATTTATGTATACTAATGAGTCTGGACATACTTAGCACCTTTCATATAAACATGGCTAGAAAAATTGGAAATTAGCCTTAAAGCAGGCCATATGAATTATGTACTATGTCAGGTGACATGTACATCTCACTGGTAATTGTTAGGAAGCAATAAAAGTTATTAAGTAAACTTATTTGCTGATTTTTATCATATAGTGAAAGCATTGTTAATTATGGACACACTGCCCATAGTTGTTTTCCCAGTTCAGTAAAAAGGCCATCATTTGACAACTGGTGTCACTATAGCTGAATCCATCATGTTGCAGTTGTAGCATAAAGAGGTGTTAAGCTGGGAAATATTCAGCACAACTTAAGTTATCATGGGAACATATCCAGCAAGGATTAAGATTCAACCCAATATTTATTTTCATTAACTGATCATGACTACCATTGCAAGACAAGTTGCATGAAAAATTTTACACTGTAAAACGTGGAATTCTTATAAGAATCTCTTTGGTCATTCCTATAAGAATTTTGGACTAATATCCTATAGGAATGTTATTCCTATAGGCTTATAGAAATTTTTCCTATAGGAGTTACTCTAATAGGAATTGCTCCTAAGGGAATTCCTGTAGGTTTATGATTCCTATACTATAGGATAATTATTAAAGTAGGATTCTAAAAGGAATTTCTACAAGAAATACCAACAAAAACTCATCAACATGCCCATACAAATTCAGCATTTCTATTGTAAAGGTATGGAAATGCTTGTTAAAGGGCAAATTAACCAAAGCAGCATTTATAAATTAAAAGACAACACCACAGATGACTACCACAATTGTATCAAGAAGATATATTTTCAATGCCAGATATTTACACAGCTGTATCATAAAATGGTATATATACATATTTATTTCTGAACTTTACAGCACTTCACAACATTATTGATTTTTGAAGTCATATACTGACGAATTTCTCTCTTGGTGCAGCTAAACTTCATTGATGCATAAGCTATAAAAAATATTGTTGGGTAATTCCATGGTTACTCATGTTACATTCTGAACAAAATTATCAGATTAATTTTGATCTGGTGTAATAACTAATATATTTTTTCTGTCATATTTTTGCATGCTGGTACAAATAATAGTAAGTTACTGATTCACAGTAAAAATTAAACATTTGATTATAACATGATAATATTGGTGGCCGTAAATTGGTGTGTGACTCATGTTACGACAAAGTGACATGAGGTAACACCAACCTGACTATTTTTCAATTTCTTCGGAAACGATCGGAAGGAGAAACATACAATGTCTATCAAGTAACAGACTATATGTTAGGCAAACCACTAACACAAAGGAATTTTATATTTTGGATTACAATAGTAAGGATTGCTACATTATACATGTGACTCACGTTACGTGACTCATGTTATGTATAAAGTACATCTCAGTATTTCAGTTCGGAATTGTTTCCAATAGCTTCTAACACATGAACACTAATACGTGGGACAACCCAAGTGTATCATCTTACTTTAAACTTGAATCAACAACAAATTACATGAAATATTATATAAAGGTATCATAATACTGTACGAAAGTAAAATATGTAAATAACCTAACTGCGATAATGTGCTTAAAAGTCTGAAAACTGAAAGTGTCCACGGGAATTTACTACGACCGGTGTACTTAACTTTCTCACAAACTTATCTTGTTGATAAAAAATTTCATCTGGAATTGTAGGCCACTTCCAGTATTTCCCAGCTCGTATCATCACTGACACCTGGACATCATCAGCCGTAACAGGCTTTACTTCCCCAGGATAAACTTTACCTTCATATTCCACAGCATACCAATCTCCAACTTCAAACTGACAGTGTTCCTCATTTGTCAAACTACTTCCACCAGCTTCACTCCCATTGTCCGAGTCATTATCACATTGAGGCATGTCAGTATCTTCTGTCAAGGCATGTCGAACAATCTTTTCCAGGTTGTCAATCTTGATTGAATGGATTGCTGCAATGCCTGGGATCGGGCTTGCAGCTTCAAATACTTCTTTAGTATTGAGAGATGCATTCCTCTCTTCAATATTTGATGTAGCCATCTCCACTACTTTTACATTAGTAGAATCATTGGCTGCGACAACAAAGCTCTTCGCATCACTGACAATGTGCTTCCTCGTCTTTACAGCATTCCACACTTGACGCTTGACTGCACCACCTATGCCATCCACTGGTCCCTTTCCATGCGAGGTCGCAAAGAAGTTCCATGTAATCTGGATTTTGTGCTTGTCTTGGAGGGGCTTTGGAGCAGCTACAATAAAGCGGTTTTTGAACTGCAAGAATGGGCCATCAGACCAAATGGAAACTGTTTTAGTTGTAGATGGTATATTATCCAGCAGATAATCAACATAAGCTACTATTGTTTCTTTGGAATGATTGAGATTGTCTGATGCTATGACAATAGGATGAAGGATACCTGAGTGCTACAGTGCGGCAGTAAATAGACTGACCTGACTCTGCTTCCAGTGAGCACTCTGAATCTTATCTTGAGAAACACAAGTGTAGTTCTCAGAGAAGTCCACTTGAAGAAGGGCAGCATTGGAACAAGATTCTGATTGTGCGCCTGCATCCTCTCACTCTTTGTTATAGGCTTCTTACCTTGAATTTTCTTTTACCTTTCCACCATAGCAGTTAGGGCCAGAACACAACAAAGATTCAATATAAGAGCTCACAATCTTCAGGTACTGTAGTACTAGTTTAGGAACTACTTCATGTACCCACTTTTTATTTTTGATCTCTGATAAGTCTACTTTTCTAATCTCGTGACTCACGTTACATTGTGACTAACGCTACACGTGACTCACGTTACCTATATTTGGTATGCTCTCATAGGGCATAGATTAAGCTGACATGGGTTAAGTTGATATTTATAGCTAAGTTATCACTAGAAGGAAGAAAATAATGAACAACAGCTATTTACTCGCTGTATGTTGTTAATAAAATTAAAAATTTGATGTTTTTGTGACTCATGTTACATGCCATATGACCTCAAATTTAAACAACCATACTAGGCCATAGAAAAATATTTAAGGAATATGGTTTTCTTTATAAAAGAGTTAATGACTTTGGTGGTTGTTAGACACTAATTTGTAAGAGAAATATATTAAACTTGTCCTAAAAAAGTTAGAAGATCACTTCCCCTAATAGATGATGTCATTGGAACATTTGAGTATCACACAATTGAACATAACATAACTGCAATCCAACAGCAATATTTTGTTGAAATTGACTTTCATCTTAGCCCCGAATATGTATATTGCCAAAATAACTTGTTATCTTTAAATTCTTGCCAAATTTTTTTTTTTTAAAAATGTCATCACTACCATGGAATTACCCTGTTTCAGTTTATGTTGAGTCAACTATAGTATAAAGTACCACAAAACATTTTGAAAACACAGTTCTTATTTACTTACAGCATATGCTTTCAACTTTCTCTTTATCCAATTATGGCTTTGCCTCTAAACCTTTGTGTGCATTTGATTGCCACCCAGTGACAGAGTGAGTGCACAACACCTCCCTTGACCACAGCATTAGCATCAAAGAATAAATAAATTCTTTGGCAATTGCTTTGGTGACTAGAATTTTCTTTTGCCCCTTGGTCACTTTCACAGCTGGACAAAGGATTATCTGAAACAGCAAGAGTTTAACATTGTTGTTATGCTTTGATTTCAAAATAAGTAATGAAAGGGAAACTACAACAGTTAGTACTTCTTATACAACACTTACATTCTCTGTTTCACTGTCAGAATTGGGTGACAACGACCAGGTGGACTCTGCACCAACACTTGATGTGCTTGCAGCTGGAGAATAAGCCCTTTTCTCACTAATATTTCTTTTTAATTGCTTCTGTGAGGGACTTGGTTGTGGAGACTGAGTTTTCTGGTATTTTACTGGAGGCTTCTTTTCATTTGTGGATTTCTTATTGAATTGTTTTAGGCATTCTACTGACTCTTTAAGTTCATGGACAACATCTTGCATGTTTTGCATCTCTGAATAATAGAATAGAGAATGAGTTGGACTTGAACTATGAGTAGATCAATATTACTATTATTATTTTAAAAAAATGTATTTGTCAACATGACTTACCTGTCATGTTGAAGACAATAGTTCTCAAGGTGTTTATTTCCTCATTTTGGGCCTTTAGATCTTCCCTCGACTTTTTAATTTCCAATTTCCAATTTTTTTCATCATCCTCGTCGCTAGAATTTTCAGAATATACCTGTACCACAAATCAAGCATTGAAATGAAAGCACTTTCTTTTCTGAGATGTAGAGTGGCATTAAAGCTTTAAAAAAAAGATAATAACTAACCTGCAGTGCTGTCTTCTCCGCCACTTTTTCCTTTAAATGTTTAATGTGCTTCTGACATTAGTGAATGAAAAGCATTTTTCTTCACTTTGCTTCTCTTAGCTATCTACAGGGATGTAAATGAGGCAAAAGTATTAGGAAAATATCCAAGGTATAAAAGTCAGCAGTTCAACAGTTTTCCTATCAGGAAAAATAATTCCGTGGAAACTCATTCTTGGTAAATCTTCGTCTTCTAAGTCTTTGTCCGCATAACGTGAGTTTTCCTTTCGAATTCGTTTTCCTTTTCCTGTTAAAGGTGTTTTTATGCTACCAGTTTTGATGTAGTGATTCATATAACGACGAATAGCATCAAACTTAACTAGTGTGTATTTTTTTATGGTTTTGGAGTAGGTAATTGGAACCACACTGGTGTTATAGTTATGTAAATGTGGTAATTTAATGAGAGTTAGCATTGTGATGATATAATGCGCCCACAGCCTCGGGCTATGACACGCATGGGATGGATACACATAAGGGTATGTCATGAGAATCGATATAATATGTATTATTGTTGGTCTCAGAGTTGATGTAGGGCCCATATAAGTGTGGTAAAAATGATAGAATTACCAGCTAGTAGGAAAGGGAAGTCTAAACCTACCGTATGTTACGGATTGATGCGAGGTGTTAGATGGCTACGCAGTTGGACATGCGGTGCCGAGTAAAAAATTGAGTATGTATATAGTATATAAAAAAAGAGAAGAGAGTAAAAGATGCGTAACATTGTCTCGTGCATAATTTTTTTGTGTCCCACGATATTTATGCACAAGACAATGTTACGCATCTTTTACTCTTTCTCTCTGTATTCATACATACTTCTTTATCAAACTCTACACTGCATAGCCAACTGCGTAGCCGTCTAACTGTCGGTAAAACCCTAAGGCCGGGTTGTCAGTTTTGAATTCCCGTACCACACTCGTGCTAATTACTAATACACCTTCACAACACAAATGTATACTCCACAATTTACTCTGAAACTAAAGACTCTTATTCATTCACTCAACTCTACATGACATACCACTTGTGTAGCCATGTCACGCTCACTATAGCCCGCGGCTAAAATCGCGTTCCATCAACAGTTTCACTCCCAATCGTTAGACAATCACAACTACACAACTGTAACACCAGTGTGGTTCCAATTACCTGCTCTAAAACCAAAATATCAAGTAAGTGTTCATCAACGATTTAAACAACGCAAAATGTCACATACCGAGAAATTTTATCATCTTCTACTCTTTCACACAAACCAAAACTTTGAACTTACCATTAAATTTTAAAACACGGGCTGCATAAGTTCTTGCCTTAGTTTGATCGACTTCAAATTTATCGTTTGTGTTCGACCACTTTAAGTATTCCCTTTCCAGTGGCCACTTCACTAAAATTTCTTTATCATCTTCCCAATCTTCATTGCCGAGAATTGACGCATCTTCACCAGCAATCCATTCGCTTTCTCCAATGGCACAGCTGTTGTCCTCACAAAATTCAAACAGTGCAAACTTCATTGTTAACTGTTGATGAGACAAACTGTAATAAGAAATGCTCGAAAAAAGCAAAAGAAAAAAGCCGAAGAGAACAACATAGATTATACTGCAAATCCATCTGATTCAGCCAGCTCAGAGTTTGAGGTACGTTTTCTGGTATTGATAAATAAACTTCTATTGATATAAATAAACTGGTATTGGTAAAGAATCATCCTACATAATAGATGATCAACTAAATTGACATTAAAAATGTTTTCTATTCAGCTTGAAGAGAATGTTAGTGATCATGAAGTTCCCATTGAGGTAAATAATCAATTGAGTCAGGTAAGCAAACGTCACCCTAAATTTGACTGAATGAGCTCAGTTTCGTGTTATTCATTCTAAGGTTTTTCTTAAATCTTGATTTAAGGATGGAAGAAGAAATATGGAAGACTTCTTGCAAAAAAGAAATCCAATTTATCCTGGTTCTAATGTCACCACAGCTCAGTGGTGACATTAGAACCCTCCTACTAGTTTTATCTTTTTACATTCGACATCATCTTACCAATGAGGCCCTAGATGATTTGTTGAGTCTTTTAAACGTCATACTTCCCAATTCTGTACCTAATACCAAATACAAATTCTTTAAAGAATTTAATTTACATGTTGGAACAGTTCAGGTAAGAATAGAATACTAAATTGGTGTAATAATTAGTTCTTTTAAATTTAAACTTAATACTGTAATTTATTGAACTGTCAAAGGTTTCTAAAAATGAGCTCTTTTTTTTAACTTTTAGTCTCACTATTATTGTGCATCATGTTCCTTTTACCGTGGTGAAGACATTTCCGAAAGAAATTGCGAGTCTTGTTGCAAAAGGTTTAATGCTGAAGATAACATAAAAAATCAAAATTATTTTTTATACCTTCCAATGGAAGAGCAACTTAAGGACTTGCTTTCAAATGAGAAATTGTCACCTCATCTTATCAACCATAACCTGTCTGCAAGTAGAAACTCTGTTGTTTCAGACACAACATCAGCTAGACTCTGTCAGGAGTTGGTAGAAAAACACAAGTTTTCATGCAATGACTTATCATTGACTTGGAGCACTGATGGAATTCCTATCTTTGAATCATCACACTATTCAATTTGGCCTATTCAAAGTATGATTAATGAACTACCTCCCCACTTAAGAGGAAAGCATATTTTACTTAATGCAATCTGGTTTGGCAAAAGTAAGCCTGGAATGAACACATTTTTAAAGCCTTTTGTTGAGGAGTGCAAGAAGCTGGAACAAGAAGGGTTCACAATAGACAGTGAGGCCCAGACCAGGAAGGTTTTTGCTGTTGTCCTTTCTGCTGATTCACCAGCTCGAGCAATTGTTAGAAATTGTAAACAATTCAATGGACAACATGGCTGTGATTGGTGTGAATTTCCTGGTGAAACTGTTGCCAGTGGTGGTCCTCCAACTCGATATTACCCTTACAGGTACCAATCATTATTTTTATTTTAGTATTGTACTGTTGAACTATTGATTGAAAAATCAAATATACATTAAGTTTGGCTTAAATGAAATAGCAATTATTAAGGTAAATTTTTTACAGTTTTATGCTTACAAGCTCTAACTGGTAGAATTACAAGCAACATTGTGAAAGTTTGCCCTGTTTGGTTTGGAGTAAAATACATTGAGTTTCTTTTAGGGGCCCTCCAAAATTGCGTATTACTGAAAGGCAACTGCGATATAGTCTTGAAGCCATGACGAAGAAAGAAGCAGTAAAAGGGGTGAAAGGACCATCAGTGATTGGTGTTTTTCCAACCTTTGATCAAGTACGAGGTGTATATGTTGACTTTATGCATTGTGTCTGCCTTGGAGTTGCCCGTCAATTTGCTGATTCATGGTTAGATAGCAGCAAAAAAGACATGCCATATTATATTGGTAATAAGGAGCATGAAATAAACCTTAGGCTAGAAGCCATTGAAGTCCCCAGTGAAATTAGTCGTGCACCTCGCTCCATAACTGACCGTAAATATTGGAAAGCATCAGAGTGGAGAACTTTTATATTTTATTGTTTTGTTGTTTTGCATGGAATACTACCAAGAAAGTTTCTTCAACATTTCTTTTTATTTGTCCATGGAGTCTACTGCCTTCTTGGTGACTCAATCAAGCAGAGCACCATTAATGTAGCAGAAGTCTGTTTGACAAGATTTGTAATTTAAACAAAAGATCTTTATGGTTTGAAAAGCTGCTCATTTAATGTCCACCAGTTAGTACATTTGGCTCAGTCAGTCCAACACTGTGGCCCTTTATGGTCATCAGCTGCTTTTTTGTTTGAGTCATGCAACCATTATTTGCAGAAGATGTTCTATGGTACACAATTTGTTCCAAAACAAATTGCAGAGTCCTTTATTTTGTCATGAAAGATTACTGTCTTTGGAAAACAGTGCATTGATGATGAAACATTTCCCACCATGCTTAGTCTGTATCAGAGTCTGACAAACAATAAGCCTGTGGGTAATGAAACTGTTTTTTCAGATACTGTTAAAGGTATTGGCCAAGAAAACCCAATACAGCTTTCTGCATCACAAACACTTGCAGTTCAGCAGCTCCTAGGTGTAACAGTAACCAATCGAAGTGGAGATCTGTACTCAAGGTTTATTATAAATCATAGATATTTTTCAAGCATCCAATATGTGCGCTCCAAAAAACACAGAAACCATAGTATAACATTTGAACATGAACATTTCAAATATGGTAGCATTATTGGTTTATTATTAATTAAACCAACATGCTCATGTAATGTAAATAATTTGCAATATTGTTCTTATACTTCTTATATTCTGGTGTTAGTACAACCAATGGTTGAGTGCACAAGACCACTGTACAGTGAAAGGAATGTCAGTGGCATTGTAAATAGTTTCTTTCTAGTTCAGGTAGAACTGTCTGGAATGCAAATAGCCATATATCCAGATCAGGTTAGGAGAAAATGTATAAAATTAGTTTCAGGAAGGAAACAATACTTTTGTCTGCTTCCTTATCAAATTGACAATTGAGGGTCTCATTAAAACTAAATTGTGACTTTTACATCACTTATATTTCCAATGATTTTGTGGTTTGTGAAAGTTCCAATCATATAGTATAACAGAGAATTCCTGTGAGACAAGACACGTCTAAGAATTTCTATAAAAAGGCACATTTTACAAAAATATCAATTGGACAAGATGTGTCCTATAAGAATTCCTATGGGACAAGACATGCCTTACAGGAATTCCTATAGGACTAAAAATAGTCTATAAGAATTCCTATAGGACAAGACATGCCTTACAGGAATTCCTATAGGACTAAAAATACTCTATAAGAATTCCTATAGGATCAGTCAGATCTTACAAAAATATCGGTGAGATAAGATGTGTCCTATAAGAATTCCTGTAGGAAAAGACGTGTCTTATAAGAATTCTTATAGGACTAAAAATATCCTATAAGAATTCCTATAGGATCCTATAGGATATTTTCGTAAGGGACACCTCAAAATTTTGTTGCAGTATTGCTACAAGCATTGCAAAAAATACAACTTGGTTCAACTTTGTGCAACAATTGCGCAATGTTGTGAGATTTGGTGATTGCTGACTGTGCTTCATGACGCAATTTCTGCTGCAACTTGTCTCACAAAAAAAGTACAAGAAAAGTTGTGCAAGTACGTAATGCCCGACTATGATTTTTGCTTTATGACATGTCAATCATCAACAACAGCCTCTCGTTCTATCTCAGGGGTACTCTAATACACACGTGGACAATATTTCATTTTTTGTACTGAATGATATAAGTTTTTGTGGGAAAGAAAAAAAATAATACTAATTTTACTAGCACGAAGTAAGTAAAAGTAAATGGCAAATGACACAAGATAGACTGTGAGATCTTATAGGAAACCACTTCTTGCTGCATAGTGAACACACATCCTTCTACTGTTATCAACATCATAAAGGATTTGCTCCAAACGAAAGGAGTTGGAAAACTCCACCCCAGTTACCAGATTGACATGTATAATGTAGAGCAGTTTCGCCATAATTATTTCGGACGGCTACATCTGCCCCATTTAAAAATAACGTCCGCACTTTATGTAGGCTACCCAGGGCAGCGCGATGAAGGTCTGAGAGTCCGTGCCATGCATAGTTTTCATTAACATCATTCCGACCCGGTTTTGGCTCATCAATAATCAGTTCTGAGGACATTGTTTTGCAATACAGCCACAAATCATGTCCGGGGCAGCGTTGCCACCGGGTAATTGAGAAAATCCCCAGGTCACCCCGGAGAAAAAACCCAGAATTGAAAGAAAAACCCCAGATCGGAAACCGTGGGTGTGGAACAGTTGGGGACTGGGGCGAACAATTATTTTAATACATTTATTTTGCTGATTTCAGCATTTGAAAATTGAAACTTTCATAAAAATGAATAGAACTTATAAAAATATATTATAGTAAAGAGCACAAAACATGAAAAGGAACTCTAAAGCAAACATTTAGCAAGAATTTCTAATGTATTAAATCAAATGTCATCGTATTCATCTAGCATAACATTAACGTCATATACATGAATGACATCTTCCTCCTTCTGTGCCCCCAGTTTTTCAAGATTTCGCCGTCGACAATATCCACATCGTACATCTTCAATAAGTTTCTTCGATGGCTCCCATGTGTGGCACACTGTTCCGTCACGAGCAATAGCTTGCTTAGCCAACAGTCTTATGGCCAAAGTTGCAGCGTGGACCCTATTTGTTGCCGGGGTCTTCATCATGTTGACTTGCTAGAATACCCTCTCGACACAAGCAGATGAATGCGACAAGACCAAAAGATTGCACATAAAGGTGCCAAGAAGCTCAAACTTTGTTAAGTTGTTGCCATCTTTCACAGCACGCAGTTCATCCCAGAATTATGTAGGGGAATCACTCATGTTCTTGAGAGAAGCCTTGGCATACAGTATGTCTCGCCATTGGTCATCAAGCTCATCTAGGTTTTCTTCGGATACCAAAGATGGGAAATGCACTGCTAGTGGGATAATCGAGGATAATGATCTGTCAGTTGACAACGCGTCTTTTGGGTCGAATAGGAAGAACACAATCACTTTGTAAGGTGAACCTCTTCTTCATTTCATTGCGTAATTGAATAAGAAAAGTACGGCAGTCTTGCCTGAAACGTTGTTCTTGGTCAGCAAAAGGCTCTCTCGCGCACATTGCCAAACACCTTCCTCCAAGGTGCAATTCCTTAATGGGCTTGTAGAGCTCTGCGTTGTTAGGATCGATCTCGCTCACTGGCCTGGTTTTGATCACGTTATCTTGAATAAACATGGCCAAAATGCTCCTGTACTCATCCGAGATGGTACTGTACAAGGTATGCAATTTGAAATGCCTAGATTGAAATTCATTATTTAATTTGTCAACCTTTGTCAAAATGTAATTGAGAAACTAAAGCATGTGCTTTGTTACCGCTGTTTTCATCATTTGATAGATCTTGGCAGCTCCGTCGACACGATCAGATGGGGACTCAGACTGAAGAAGAGCGCCAATGCCTCCCATTGCTCCAGAATTCTGGCAATGACTTGACCACGGGACAGCCATCGAGTCTGCGAAAGTTTGAGAACTCTATTTCGTGGTACATCTACGACGTCCTGGATTAGGTGGAATTGGTGCAGTCTTTTGCTGCTTCAAGCAAAGTAGCAGCGCACATCTTTAACAAACGATTCCAGCCAAGAAGGGAGATGCTTACTTGCATGGTTTGCGCACAAGGCGAAAGAGTGGCAAACACATCCAAGGACAAAAACACCAGGGACATCTGCTTTCAGACGAGTTTGAAATCCTGTAGTTGCCCCCATCATTACTGAGGAATTAACACTTCCAAACCCGACAATATTCTTCGGAGGGATTGATTTTTCTTGAAGGAGGCCCTTGACAGTAGCGTACATACTTTCAGCAGAGCTATCTTCAACTTCAATCGCTGCTAGTAAGGCGTCTGTTACTTTCCTATTGTGGTAAAATCGTACCACGGTGGCAAGAATTCGGGAGACGGAAATGTCGGTGGATTCATCTATAATGATAGAGAACTTATTGTCCCTGCAAATTGAAGATACTGACTCAACCTCTTCCCAAGCGATTCCCTCTTGCATCACAT
The DNA here is from genome assembly GCA_030142905.1 of Heliopora coerulea. Taxonomy (NCBI): domain Eukaryota; kingdom Metazoa; phylum Cnidaria; class Anthozoa; order Scleralcyonacea; family Helioporidae; genus Heliopora; species Heliopora coerulea. The sequence continues at coordinate 807,464 of JASJOG010000143.1, forward strand.
ATGATGCTTTTGTCTTCTTGATCTTGATTTTCTGTGCAATCTTGCTATCTGGAAACATTTTTTTCATCAATTCACTCAAGTGATCGGCTTGAAGGAAAGGCATTCTATGCTCGGCCATAAACCCAGCTAGCAGCACTTCGGTTCTTGCGGTCATTTCTTCGGTATTCGATTTTGCTGGTTTGTTAAAAAAAGAACTGACTTGCAGTGTGTTTTGTTTTGCTTTGAATGTATTGACATGCTTTCTCGTGGCTTTATATCTCATTAAATGTCTTATTTGCATCCTTTAACTTGCATTCACACACTGAACAAAATGCACCAGATTTATTTGTTGGGTCTTGCAAGCCAGTCTTTTAATTCTGGATCTTGTTGCTATGCATCACAGAAAGTTTGCTTGTACCACGTTTTTGCTTTTTTTGTTGAAGGGCCAAGCAAGGCTTCTCCTGTAGAGTAGCTTTTAATTTTTTCGGATGACATTATTAAAAACACGTGAAAGAGTAAGATGATTGACATATTGGCATTGTGTGCGTCTGCGGCACGCAAAATCAGCAGTAATTTTTTTGTTATACTTTATATAATCAAATCGTAATTTTTTAGTGTGATGATAAATATACACGTAGGACACCAAGTGCCCTGAAATTACACCTGATTCTTAAAATCATAAAAAATTATGATCTTATTGAAAAACCCTACATTTCATGACAAAAACCCTAGAACCCCAGGTTGAAGTAAAAAACCCCAGATCTGGCCTAAAAACCCCAGGCGTGGCAACGTTGCAAATCATGTCTGAGGAGCACGAACCACGAGAGCCCGCAGTACAGCGCGGTTGCTTGCATCAAATATATGCGCGTAAATCTGAGTCATTAAAAAATGGCGGTTAATTCGAAACTCTAAAAGAGGTACTCAACAATTGTACTCTTTTAAAAACGTGATATAAACCATTTTACGCCCCGTCTTTTGGTTTTGTTGCAGCAATGAATATCAACGATGAAAAAAGGTATGTTTTTGCGTAATACATGTAAGACTAGTGTTTGTTTTAGTGCTTAAGAATGGTAACTGAAAACATGTTGCTTCACCGTACTGACATTCGTTTTGATACTGTGCACCACAACTGACTCCTGCTTTCACAGCTACTTAACGCAAGATAATTTACTGTATCTGATTGTGCTTGTCAGTCCCCATGTAAGGGAGGCCAGTCATCGGCAGCTAATCGTTACAGAGTACACGTACTGTAAATGTCACCTATGGAAGAATAATTTTGAAAGAAGGCTTCACTTCTTTTGCTAAATCAATACGTGAAGAATTTACACGCTAAATGTATGTGTACTCGTTTGATATAAGTGCCTTTAAGTTAACTGGATACCATCTTTAATTGATCATCAATAAACGAACGTTTTCGAATGGATACCAGGCATTTTGAAGTTTTACCATTATGACTATTAAGATAATAAACGATTTTGGAGTAATCCGAAGAAGTGTGTAAGTTGTAACTGTAACTTTGTTTTTATTTAAGTGATACTATTAGTATTACGTTATATCTACACATTTAAATTGATTTTATTGATTAAATTTTAATTTTAACCTTTTTTCATTAGTTTACATATACCACAATTTTACATCTGAAATTATTTTTACTATTATATACATTCTACCTTGATGATAATTCACTTATTATTTAAGGAAGCTGGCCCAGAATACCAGGATGCATTTCATTTACCTACATTGATGTGGTGAGTTTTACTAGAGTGACATATCCCAGGATCCCTGAATTGCACACAGGTCAAAGTAGGGAGTTTAAAAGGGTGGCAATGAAGACACAGTAAATGAAGTACTTCAATTTTTACCACCATGAAGCAAACTACACTTATTGAATTTCTGATTAGATGGTTTATAAACATTTTTCTTTAAAAATACTGTCTGAAGTACTGATGCTATCATGAAAATTTGGAAATGCTCTTTGCTACATCTCATGTGGAGGCAGGATAGCACAAATTTAGGGGTGACAGGAAATTGTCTTGAAAGAGAAATCTTGTAAGTCCTCATTTTCATTGAGGTCCATGCTGATAAAAGGTAACATAGCAAAGAACAGTTGGTGCTATTCCTAATTGTCCTGCCAAACATGTGATAAACACTGCATTTAATGTTGTGATTAACAAATAGGAAATTGTGTGAGTGTCTCGGTGCTATGATGTAAACATGAATGATGTTACTGTATTTCAACTGGAAAAATGCTTGGTGGAAACATGAGGCATAGCTGAGTATTTTCAGATGTTTTTCTATTTGAAACGGCTTCATGAATGTTTATGTCAAAAGATATTTTCTATCTATTTTATAAAATAGCCATGGTTTTTTGAGTTGTTGTGACATTATCCATGTCCCATACAAAATGAAAATAATATCAGCATGCATTTGTACCCTGAGAGGAAATGGGGCTTATCCAATCAGAGCTTGTGTTGGATGTGTGTTATTTTATAATTATTATTGATCATGTCACTATTGATATGTCTACCCTTAGTTTAATTATAAAACAATCACAGTAACTGTATGTTGTTACTGTATAAATGTAACAACAGTGTTCTAGGTAGGCCAGAACGAAAGAGCACTCTGCCCTTCAATTTTCAAGAGTGCCCTTTCTTTTTCTGAGTCCCCTGTGATTTTCTGTCTCGCCCTCTCATTTTCCTGGTCATTATCCTATGGTCAGCAGCATAGTAAATGCACTGTTTCATAGTTACACATTGCAAAGAGTCAATCAAATCTCTTGTTTAGGTTGCAGAAACATGTATGTTTATCAGAGGTACTCCAATGAAAACATCAATCGTAAGCTACTATTTCAAGTTCAGTACTTCTGAGGTCTTTTTTGACAGTGATGATGCCTTTGAAAATGAAATTCTATAAGTTTGCTAAATGGCTGGCTTTGTCAAAGCTCCTCTGGCAAAGAAATTATCACAACAATCAGCATCGCCTTGCAGTGCAAACTCTCTATGCAAATTTCCTGGCCTGTCATTTTTTCAACCTTGCTAGAACACTGAACAAGAAAAATTCCTGAGTAGCAAAATATCATTTTTCTCCATTACTTTTTATTTCAATATAGGTATGTGATAAATCATCCAAAAGACCAACTTGAAGGGAATCCTAATGGAAGGTGGAAGAAAAAGAAAAAAGGTCTTCAGTGAGAAAAACTTCATGTATTTGTCACTGATATATCAAGTCCAGTGCTGGATTTAGATCTTGGGGGGCCCAGGGCACTTCTTGTTTGGTGGGCTGCCCCCTATACATGGAAATACACAACAAATCACCAAATGTACACATCAAAGTCTGTTTATTGCAGGTAACTGGAACTGTCAAGTTATACATACATAGATAAATGTGTTATACATGCCAGCAAAACTCAAAGTTAATTTTGAATTAAGTTAAACTGTTGAATCAAATCATTTCCAGGCTCTTCTATGAAACACATGGAATGGACTCAAAAGTCCCTTCTCCTTACAGGTTCTTCAGCACCCCTACTGGCTACTGAGCAATAAAGTCACTCTTCTACTTGAGACATTAAAGTCCCATCAGTAAACAAAGGGTTAATAAAAGAAACTAATTTTTTAATCTTCATAATTTTGCATAGAGGTGGGCCAGGGCAATCACCCCTTTTATCCCTGTATAAATCTGGCACTGATCATGTCAATGACAATAGTACAGCACCGTACATTCACTGTAAAGGGATGAAAGTTTTGTCAAGTCAAAGATAGCAATGTAAAAATAACTAAAAATAAATCAATATGTAAAATATAATTTTGTCATTTCCTTTGTCCCCTGAGAGTTTATTATGTTGTTAGGTCTTAACATTGAATCCAAAAAATCAATTTTTATGGTGCATGCACAATTTGGATTGGTATATTATTTACAATGGTCTGTTTAAATTTTTTAACTAAGACATCATTTAATTACATAGATGTAGATTTTAAAGATGACAAAATCTCCTGTACATGGATTAGCTTTAGATGACATTGATCCAAACACACAGGTATGGAGTTTTTGTTACATGTTGTGGCATCTACTAAGTGTGGGAAGTGTTCTTCTGATTAGGTTAAAAGCAGTTACTGTATATTATATAAAAATTTCAAAAGCTTCTACAATTAAAAAGTTTAGAAATGTATAATGTATAATATAATTGAAACAAATGGCAATTACACTCTGTAACTTTCAAAAAATTTCACAAAAATTTTAAAAAATCATGTGGTCAGTAATGATGGAATTAAGACAAGCCAAAAGTATGAACTGCAAGTATTAAACATTTAAGTCTCCACAGTCACAGCCAAACTTACCTCCTCTCAAAAGAAGAGACAAACAAACACCCTCAATCATTGTATGTGGCGGACTGGAACGATTGAGAGCCCAAATAGCCAATATGAAGGTGACAGACACAACAAATTTACAGCTTAAAGTGAAACTGCTGGGGTGCAGTGAGAGTGAGAAAGATTAAAACAAACTTGAAATTGGCAAAAGGTTTTACTGTAAACTTGTTAATACTGATCAAAGATTTTTCCATGTACAGGTTTTGTTCCAAATTAGCTTTCTCCAAGGGCCAAATTTAAAATTTTCAGTTCAATGTCAAAAATGTCATTGAATATTACCTTGAAATTTGGTTATCCTTGGACATTTTTGTTGTGTCATGGTTGAACTTTTGTGGTTGTAAAAAGTAGGTATTGGAACATGTCTAACATATAAATTAGAAAGGTAGTGCATAGAGATATTGAAGTACGCTATGTCGGGAAACCTAGGGTCGGTTACTGCATGAAGTATTGAATATTAGAATGATTTAACAGAGTTCACTTCCATTTTCAACATTGATTTCTACTTTTGATGACAATTATTGTATGGGATTGAGAGGTAAGTTTATGACTTACAAAATTTCATGGCTCTGATATTTTGGCAAGTGATGGCTGATCCTTGTGAACTCAATCGTCACTCAAAACTAGCTGCTGAGTTGGTGAAAATATTTTCCTATTGGCAGACATTTGCAGGCTATCATCAGCCATATGCATGACTAAATTTGACCCTGATTCTCATAGTAAATATTTATTAGCTCTTCACGTTCACATATTAACACTTTTGTGACTGGAGGTCATCCCTTATCAGTAGAGTCATCTGGCATTAGCCAGAGTAAAATGGTGCTGGAAGAGTACTTTGTTTTGGTCTTTTTACTTGTCTTGGGTCTTTGAGTAAAATAACAAAAGAACATTTATGATGAGTTAGGGAGTTCATTTTTTAGTTTTAGAGTTAATGTTTTTCAGTATTTTTGAAATCTAGTGCTGCTCCCATCAGTTCATATCCGTAATCGATTAATCGCTGTCAACAGTCGATTAATCATATTGATTAAATTAAATCATGACACGTCCACAGTGGTTTGTCCCTTCAAAGAAAGGGGTGTGTTTTAATGTTTTTAAAGTTTTGAAATTTTCCAGCAGAAAAAGTCAATAAAAAAAAGTATATAATATAATTATATAAACACAGAGAAATAGACTAAACAAAGAAATATGCACTTTGACTGTCTACATATTATTTTTGTATAAAAATAACAGTGCATTAACAATGGCTGGCTTAAGTGCTGCACGCTTCTTCTTTGACCTCAGTTGACTGCAATGAGAGCGAGAATGCTATCTCTTCGCATTTTTTTTTAATTCCAGAAAGGAAGTTCAGGTGAATATCATGCTGTGCGTGGTCGTTGTCGATGATCCGATTATTTTTAAGAATAATCGATCGCCAAAAGATAATCGATTAATCGGGAGTAGCATTATTGAAACCAGAGTGGTAAGTAATTCAAAGGTACCTGACAGTTTACACAGGGTTATGAAAATATGACAAATTGTGGCAGATACTACACATACAAATTTAAATTCATCTAGAAGTCATTAGCACACTGTAAGTTCAACTTTAAGATTGTTGGTGGAAAACTTGAATGAGTATTGATCCTTCATAAATGTTTACTCAAAATAACCAGACAGTTAAAAGTTTCTCTGTATGGGTTTTTCATATAATTCTGAAGAGACCAATGGAAAATCTTCAAAGTCGAGGAGGTCCACCAGCAGGCATGTCAGCTATGCTGAAACTTGCCAAATAAAAAAAGTCATTCCCTGTTATTCCCAGTAGCTAATTACTTGAAGGTAAACTGTGTTTGAGCAAGTTAGGTTTACTGACAGTTGCCTGTAATAAGCAGTGGGACGGACAGCTTGCACAGACCGTTCAGTGAAATTGATGTTACTGGCTACTATGGGAATTTTATAAAATAACTGGTAAAGAAGTTGAAATTACAATCAATTCAGTTTGTATTTTTGTCTGCACTGGTTTACATCATTCCAATCATGGTAGCCATATTTGACTACTTTCAATTGCCAGCCATTTTAATGCTATTTAAAATTTTAGCTGCTGCACCATGGACACCCCTTTCTAGTGATGTAACGCAGGTGTTTTGGTGAGCAAAACGGCGCGCGTGGTGACTCACACGCGTGAATCAACTTGCGCGTGCGAATCGCACCGGTGTTTGAATTGATCAGTTATGACAGGGAAATACCATGAAAACAATCATTTTACCTGATTCATCATGTTACTAAGGTTATTGTCTGCACTTTAAACGTCAATCAAAACACACTTAAACTATAGCAAAATAAAAGTCTACAAACAATTCTATTTATTCAAACTGTTTGTCTTTATGTTAATCATCTTCTTCGCTTTCTGCATCAAAAGGATCGTGATCAGAATTGTGAAAAATATCAGAATCTTCAGAATTATCTGTGTTAATTGCACTCTTCTCCACCCGTTGACTCTTGATTCCAACTGTACGGTGCTAAACTTAACGTAATTTCATTGAGGACTTTGGTCTAGTCATATCTTGCGGCAGTTAATGTTGCTCGGAAATGATTGGCAAAGCTGATAAGTGTCATTTCCATAGTCCTTTTCATCTGTCCAATTCTTTGGGGATGGAAGAAATAAAAAAAAAAGAAAAACCCCCCAAAAAAACGCATATATGCTGTCCTCAGAATGTTCGATTCGGTGGTTTAAGAGCATGAGCAGATTGACTTTTCCTCTTTTTTCGCATCATTAGTTTTCAACCTGTTGAGGTGGTTCAGACTACACATCTTTTCAAAACTGACGCAAACTTATCTCCCGTGTTTGACATCTTTTAACCCTTCCCCTCTCTTCAAAATATCCTATGAGGGGGAAAACATCCCCTCATGTTACTGTCAGCCTAAAACACTAAAACGGGCTAGATAGCTGTTAAAAAATTCGTCGATGGTTCCAGCGGAGTTCTCTAACTCCTACAAAGTAAGTGCAATTGCTGGTTTCACCTCATAGGTAAGCAGACCAAGAAGACGTGAAGATGAACTTTTAGGCGTGCGACGAATAGCACGCACACTTTGGTTTGCGCGTGTGCTAACGCGTGCACGTGCAATCGCACCCGTGAAATGCAAAGGCCTGGTAACGATAAATCAAATTTTTGATAACTATTGCAATAATTTTGTGAATTATTGATAGTTTTATAAGTTGCAGCTCCTATTTCATTGATCAAAATTAAAATAAAATATGTGTAAATCACTGATTTGTTTGTTGATTGTATCTCAGTCTGAGATTTATCAAATAACTCTAAATTTAGGAACCAATTGTGCATTTCTCATACATCCTTCAAAAGATTATTTTCAATTCAGATTTTATCAACGGATATTTCATGTCTACGACTTAATTCAAAGTCTTTTGTTGACATTTATAGAAACTCTGGGACTTGAATACCCCTGAAAACTATCGCAATAATATCACAATTAAGTTGCAACACTATCACAATACTATTGCTATAGCATAAATAAAGTTTCCACAATAGTCATACCTAACCCTTTCAGTTAGATTTCCGTGGTTCCATTACTGTACTGTTGTGTGTTGACTGGACATTTGTTCCATGATCCACGAACTGATTTAAGCCAAAACCCTTAACTTAAATTTTAAAACGTTTAATCCTATTACTCCTGTTGACACTAGTATTCAGTATGTCTGTTTATAACATATGTTGGCAAAGTGTGGTCAGTGAGTCGCATGGGGGCTGCGAGCCCATTTTCTGCAGCTTTCAACATAGCTTTCAAAACCCTATTAAGCAGTCTCCAAAACATAATGATTACAGCGTACTAATCTTGTGGGAAGGTCGACTGTGGCAATGGGAAAACAATAAAATTATGTGTTAATAGTTAACTTGCAATGTTTGTTAGAAGTTCTTGTCTACTTCTTCCCCTAGGCTGCCGCACACGTGCAGTATTTCATAAATAATATCTATTTATATTGCACCTTCCTCAATTGACCAGAGTTGCACGCCTGCTATTGCTATACTTTTAAGTAGATGCTTGCATCTATTATTTAAAAAAACAATGGGCTACTTACTAATTATTACAGTATTTTGAGAGGGCCGGACGTGGTTCACCGAGTTTCAGTGAACCAGGCAACCAAGCAGAACACCCTCGTGCCTGAAGGGACACTGCATCTAAAAAAAGCGACACAGCCTCTTATTTTTAAATTCCGCAACTACCTATCACTTCAGGAAAAACCGACCGCATGTGGGAGCCTTAATTTCCCTTAAATTGATAACTTGAATGATATTTTCCTCCACGTTTTGTCAATTGATGCTGTTCATCTGTTCAAGGTGTGAGACTTGGCTCAAGTACGACAAAGGAAGGAGATCCCACTGCCTCTACTGGTACCGAAGCCACTGAGTCGCACACCGACGACGCAGTACTGAAGTTGAATTACCCCGTGTTCATCCGGGACCAGTATTTCAATTTTGGAGTCGCCACTTCCGGACGAAACACCAAGTAATAGTTCTGCCGGAAGTTCCTCTGGAATTACTGAGACGTACGGAGTATGAACAGTTAAGATCCGTCGCTCTATACGCGAAGTAGGAGACTAGCACTAGCGAATAAATGGAGGATGCCTGCGCCCACGTTAAAATCTTAGTTTATCCCGTGCTTTCGGCGAGTCTGGCAAAGTACGAAGTGATTGTCCCATTGCCAAGACAATGGGGGTTCAGATACGAGTGGTCAAAGATCTGGTCAACGAATTACCCCAAAACAATGGAGGACATAAATTTTTGGGACAAATGCTGTAAACGTGGGAGCTTGGAGGTATCTAAGATGATTGATGTACATTCTCAAGCCCTAACCTCAGAAAAACGAGTCCCTGAAATCCACTTTTCTTACGTTAGGGTTTGACGAAAGTTCATCGATCATCTAACATGTCCAAGCTTCTACACTCATAACATTTGTCGCGTTAATATTGGGGTTGACTATCGTGGAAATTTTATCTATTGCAATAGTATTAGAGTTGATGTGCTATTGGGATAGTATTGTGATAGTGTTGCCAGTGTTCTAGCTTGGTTGAAAGATGAGAGGGCGCAAAATTTCCATATTATAATTTTTAATTTGCATTTCATAAATATGCATAAACTGTGAACTCCAATCATTCGATTTTAATAGGCAACATTACCAATGTATCTCTTTACATTTCTACAAAGTAGTGTTTCATTGAGTCAACAGTCTACAAGATGAGTGTTTCGCTCCGTTATTGCACTTTCCTTGCTGTGTGAGCGCTGGTAAACAAGAGTTCTTTTTTTCTCCCCTAGCCAAACTTTGGCAGCCTTTTCAAAATCGAAGTCGTCCCTGTTCGGTCCTTCGATGACAATTCGCATGAGACAGCCTAGTGTCTTCGTCTTCAGTCGATTTCGAAAATCTTCTTTCGCAATTAGTAGTCGATACTGATAGTTTCGACCACGCAAAAAAGTTTACTGAATACTGGAAACATTTCCTTCAGGGCTTGCTGGATATGAATGCTGTGGACTAGTTTCTCAAATGATGATTCCCGAAAGGTTGTGTCCATAACTTCCCGAAACTGAGTCCATTCGCTTTCCAAGTTTGCCTGATCAACTTCAAAATGTGTCGCAAGACCTTCGATTTCCTTCTCGCCGTAAAAGATGAAACTCTGCGGCATGTTTGCTGGGTCAAACACTGCGAGGGCTGTAAGAATTTGGCTGCCCGAAAATCTGCTCTCTAACTGGGAGACAAGGGCACAGAGAAATTTTACTTTAATATCCCGCTTGGAGGTTAATTTTTTATCTTCTGTAGCAGTTACTGTGTAAGGCCGTAGGCTCGTGCGGAGTAGCCAGTCAAGGGGTTGGAGATGCAGGCCATCTTGAGTTTCCATTTTTTTCAAGTGTTTGGATAGTCGACAGGAGCAGGGGTTCGATGTGCGCGAGATTGACATCGCGTCTCTGGAATAACCTTGAAAGTCTGCCAAGATGTGGGAGAACATCACTCATTTGACAAAGAGTAGCGACGAATTTGAAGGTCTGCATCAATTTTGACAAGCCTAGAGCGGTCGGATCACATCTTTCTTGAGTTTCTCTTTCTAAGCTTGCTAGTATCACAAATACAGTGGACGTTGATGAGAGTTGCGTTCGTGTTTCGAACGAATTCGGTGTTTCGAACACAAGGAGCGCAACATGGTGTTGTTCAAGCCATCCTACTTGAGCCAAGATGGACCAGTTGTCCAAACGTCGCAGAAGCCAACCTTATGATTTAAAATGGAGTCTGTACTCCAAGGCGATGCCGATTCTTGTGACGATTTCTTAATTGAAAGAGCTTTCACAGAGCCCCACCATTGATCCAGTGTACAGGCATTATCCCAATTGAAAAGAGTTAAGAATTAATGAACTGGAAATCATAGCCTTCGATCGCAGATATTTTCATTTGAGTACGGCGTGTAAACATACAGCACATGATTTAGCGATCTATACAAGAAATTTTATTTGCCCTTCGAGATGCATAACCATAGCAGCTGAAAAGCAGTTGGTTTAAAATGCCGCTGACCGCACGACAATGACAAGAGAAACGAGAGCGAAGAGGAAAAATCACGGGGTGCTCAGCAAAACGAAAGAGCGGGCGAGAAAATGGCAGGGTGGAGCGCCCTTTTGTATAGGCCTAGCTAGAGCATTGGTGTTGCAACTATTGCGATAGTGTTACAACTACTGTGGTAGTGTAGCAACGATTGAGATAGTGTTGCAACTGTTGTGATAGTGTTGCAACTATTGTGATGGTGTTGCAACTATTGTGATAGTGTTGCAACTATTGTGATAGTGTTGCAACTATTGTGATAGTGTTGCAACTATTGTGATGGTGTTGCAACTGTTGTGATAGTGTTGCAACTATTGTGATGGTGTTGCAACTATTGTGATAGTATTGCAACTATTGTGATGGTGTTGCAACTATTGTGATGGTATTGCAACTATTGTGATGGTGTTGCAACTATTGTGATAGTGTTGCAACTACTGCGATAGTTTTGCAACTATTGCGATAGTGTTGCAACTATTGAGATAGTGTTGCAACTATTTGTGATGGTGTTGCAACTATTGTGATAGTGTTGCAACTACTGCGATAGTTTTGCAACTATTGCGATAGTTTTCAGGGGTTTTCAAGTCCCAAAGTTTCTATAAATTGCAACAAAAGATTTTGAATTGAGTTGTAGACTCGAAGTATCTGTTTATAAAATCTGAAAATAGTCTAATGAGGGATATATAAGAAATGCACAATTGACAAGTAAATTTAGAGCTGCAGTAGAACCTAGCTAACTCGAACTCGGTCAACTTGAACTCCCCGCTAAATCGAGCCAAATTCAATTTCCCCTGGATTTGATCACATTTTCCCTATCATTTACTACCACATAACTCGAACTCGGTTAATTCGAACTCCCCGCTAACTCGAACTAATTTCATACTCCCTTGGTTCAAATTTACCCCGCTAACTCGAACTCTATTTTGGAAACGTCGGTCGATAAGCCCGAAAGTGCCAGGACGTCGCTGTTTGACTTGTAGGAATTTTGAATCTTTACTGATAACGTGACAATGTACGGAAACGTAATTCAAACTCAGAAAAGACCATCTTTCCGGAGTGACGCGGTTTAAAGTCCACAATAACAAATTGATTATCCTGGGTAAATATTGCGCACAAAATTATAATTCGATGAAATGATTCTTAGATTGTCACAGAAATTGATCTTGAGTAGCCCGTAGCAACTGTTCTAGTTAATCCAGTTTATCTTGTAGGGCTTTCAGAAATTTGTACAGCCGTATGTACACGACCCAAACATTCACCGAACCTGCACATGTATTCTGGTATAGTCATTATAGTCATCGAAGGGTACTAAAATGACTTGTGTTTTTAAATTGATGAAAAGAAATCGAAACCTTATCAATTTTTAACAGTCTTTTGAAATTCAACACCAACCTCGCTGACTCGAACCCCCGCTAACTCGAACTATTTTTCGTTTCCCTTGGGAGTTCGAGTTAGCGAGGGTTCTACTGTATTTGGTAAATCTTAGGCTAAGACACAGACTGTAAACGAATCAGTGATTAAGACAAAACTAACTTTATTATATTAAGAAAAAGGTGCAGAAGCTATTAAAACTATCGATAGCTCACAACATTATTGCGATAGTTATCGATAGTTCGATGTATCATTACATCACTAATTAATATCATTATTGACATTTTGTGGCTTCCGTTTTGACAGCACATATGTCGAATTTGCACCTTCGCTCGCCATGTGAATCTCGGTAGCTCAATGGTTAGAGCGTCTCACTGGCCATCAGAAGGTTGCGGATTCGATCCCCGCCTGGGGCTTCTGTTGTAAGGACTTGACGAACGTTCATCGATCACATACCAATAAATTTTTGTTGCTAAACTTAGAATATCCTCTTTTCAGAGACATTCCTTGTTAACTATCATATCTTTTGTTTGTCTACTTTATTATATGCACAAACATATACAGGATATTTGACTGTAACCTTTCATTTGGCGAGAGCCATTCCTTTTCTCGAGAACGAACAAAATATGAAGAAGTTCCCGTTCGTAATAAATTGTCAATCAAATTGACACCAACGTGTTTCCGGGGTGTGTCTAAGCGATAAGCCTTTACATTAATAATATAATTGTAAATTAACCTTTTTTATAGTGATTTCCTAACATTCCTGAAGAAATCTCTAAAAAAAACATGGCCGTCGGATCACGATCAGCTTCCAAATGATGAAAATACTTCACGTTAGGACTTTAAGTTAGAAAATGTTGCCCAAATGAAGTTGGTTAATCTCACCGATTTAGTCGCTGATGTTGACCTTCATATACAGTCTAGTTTACTCCAAAATGCAGAAATTATCCAGGACTGAGAATATTTCATTCAAGTTGTATTTGTCTGTGAAATTCTGATAATGAGTTATTAAAAACTGTAAGTTTGCTAAATACTTTCAAACTTACAATCAACTTATGAGTGACAATGTACTTAAGGAGCATTTTGACATTGTGAAAACATTGCAGTTTTTTTAATTCAAGGTTTTTTTTGTAAACACCAGACGTGTATTTGTACTAACTTTAATATCGGCTGGACTATATTTTACTACTGTTTCGCCGGCAGTTGTGTTTTTACCTTAATAAGTTTGCCAATTTACCAATGTATTGTTTTTGATTATAGAACCTTCATTGTTTGACATAACCAACTCAAGTGGCGAAAGGGTAATCTTACTATATTTACTAAAATATAAACTATCTCCGGCTTTGGACACTTGTGGGTAGTTATGAGGGTTACAAGAAAGCGAAAGAATCGCGCCTGAGGTGATAGCTGAGAGCATCTACTGCATGGCTTTTTGCGTGTCCCCGAATTTTTCAGGTGCATCCATAAACCCAATGAGCACAAAAAGCATGAACCGTATTTTATAATAAGTTAGCTTAGGACTAAAGTAACGCCAAACAGGTTTTAACTTGCCGTTTGAAAACATTTTACTCCTTAAAATCATGTAGTGCTCATTCCCATACCTTGTGATTGTGGCTTGGCGTGGTGCGTCCAATTACCACGAGTCTTGAATGTGTCTAATTCACCTTAAACAGTTGAGTAATTAATGTTTAATGTTACAAGAACAACGCACATGTAAATTAACTACACTCTTTCAATGTTTCAATCACTTGGCATTTTGTTTCTTTCAAACCATATCGACAGCCAGCATCGACTCTTGCAGGTACATAAAATTCTATATTTGTACATTCAGACTATAGTCCTTCAAATCATTTGACGATCCTGAATGGCTCAAAATTCCTTTTGGACTTCAGCGGCACGAGTGCGGCCTGCTTCTAGTTTCTTGGCGCACAGCTTAAGATCTTACGCAAAAGCTGAAAACTTCGCGTACACCAAAGAGAATTCTTGGCCAATTTTCACACAGGAACTTTGACATGTGAAACAAATAATTAAAAGGTTTTACCGTCTAGTGATAACTGTTAGAGCCCAGCATAGAACTGGGAGGAACGCCAATGGGATATGTCAATTGGAATGTCATCATCACTTGATATGTCACCTTTTGGGTTTAAACTGCTCGATTTAGATTTGGATAAAATACTCGTCTTCTTCTTTGCTTTTGATTTTTGTCCTTTCACTGTTTGAGTTGAGTAAAATAGTTTTCTTTATCTATGCATGGATGGATGTTTTAAATTTTTCGTCTTATGATGGTTGAGTGAAAAGTTTTTTCTTTGTCAAAGTAGTTTTTCTTGGGCCCCAACCCCAGCCTTAAATAATGACCGGTTTATTATAGGCATTAGGGACCTTAACCAAGCTCGGACGGTGATTACGGTGATCAGGCAATCTGAATTTTATCATTTAAAAGAACGTCGAATTATTGACGTCGTATTTGATAGCTGATATAATTTTTTAGACCTTCAAAATATTTCATATTTTCTAAAAGGACTCAGTCGAAAGCGTTGAAGTCAAAGCCAACTAACAACTTTCATTGCTTCAGGAGCCGCCGTCGTCAGCTGCAACTCGAGGCAAGTTCGAAGGCAACATTCAGCCTTCACTGTTCACACTTGGAGCTAACTACAGGGTTCAACACAGCTGTCTCCTTAACCAACTAACTGGCAAAGGAACACTTCAGTGTTCTACTCTGTCTAATGCCAGACGATTTTACTCGCCATAGGGATGCGCCCTGGGCGTTGAAGGTTTAAAAAACTTATCTGTTTAGTCAACGTATATCCCACTGCCCCTACTTTATCCCAGTGTTGTTATTTGTTATTGTACTCAATTTGACGTGTTTTTAATTTGTTGCCAGGACTGCCCTCTCTTTTGTCGAGTCCAGTTCAAGGCAGTCCATAAAAACAGATTTCTTCAGGTAGAAAGTTAAATTCGTTTTGACATGACATCATAATGTGTAAACATACAACACTAGGGGTTGGTTAACGAGCGAAAAATAAGTTTGGAGTAAAATATCCTGATTTAATTTTCATCATGACGTGTGGACTATGGTGACGTTGGAAACTGATAGATTATTTTTCACAAGCTTCGGTCGAGATCTATTAGAATAGAAACGGTAAGGCTTGCCCTTCCATGCCTTATCGCACGATTCATCCTTCTCACTACCTGGAGAGACTGAAAAAAGTCGATCCCATGATACCCCGGTCCACTATAAGTATGTTACGCTACTGTGTCTCGTTTGCTTTTGCCAAACTTTGCCGAAGTTTAGCTTACATACCACGTCAGAAACACCTTCACGTAAGCGTCATCGTTCATTGTTACCGAAACAAATGTCTACACCGGATGACCTTGTTCAACGCCATAACAAATAGTGTGAGGCGGTTAATCGATAAACTAAAAAAAATCTATGTAATAGTAAGGTAGAGTGCCTTTATTTATACTGGATAACCCTATCAGCTATCTGAGCTGCTCTCCCTAGAGGTCCAGTAAGGGCCTACCCTCATGGGTCCGGTGTTATGACAGGAGGAAACCGGAGTAGCCGGAGAAATCCTGCGATGCTTGGTAGAGTCAAACTGGACAACACTCTTCTCACGTATGACCAAGGTAACTTTAATCAGATTACTGCACGCGGCCGGAATCGAACCCTAGTTACAGTGGTGAGAGACACATGCACTACCACTGTGCCACCAGTTGAAACCGATATAACCGATGTTGGTTTAGGTGAAAAACCGAAAACCCATAAAAAAACCGGACAAAAATTGGTATTTCAATAAAATCGGTATTCAAATGACACTTTCGTGAATAAACTAAAAGAGAGTATACACCATACTCACACGGGTTCGTTAAAAAGAATCAAGAGTTTGTGTTTACACACGGAAAAACTGAAAAGATTTTGTCTGAAATTCGATAACGCCTTTGAAATACCGAGTGTTTATCGCCAGGTATGATCAGCGATGTGAGAACGGAAGGACTTCGATTCGCACGAGCTTGAATGGCTAAGAAGATCAAATGAGGATGAATTTTGATTAGCTTAAACGATGGCGGACCTCTGCGAACACATGTTTACACTAAAATAGGTGTATGATTCAACGCTGAACAGTTAGAGCGTAACATGAATAATTAAGTTTCAATGTTTATATCGCATATATATTCGAACTCGTGCTCTTTCGGCTTTGCCTTTGATCGACAAGTAACCGTTCACAACATACATGCTTGTTGTTGGAATACTTTGTTAGGCTGACCGAAACTGATTGTTACCTTCCTCTGCCAAAATTTATACTCCTGTGAACGACCAACTTGAAAACTAATAGAAATCAAAGTCAACGGTACCATCTAATACGGTTGCTATGGTAAATTTAATGACACCTTTCCAGATAAATTAATATGTTGAAGCAAACCATTGAAATATTGTAAAAATAAGTAAAGGAGATGAAAAAACAGTAATACTTCAATTCAGCAGCGTAAAAATTTTTTTTTTTAAAGAAATTTGGTAAGTTTCCACAAATGTTAGGTTCGACTACCACCTTACCTTCATGAACTGTCACCTGGCAGCGTAAGACTTCTATTATTTTAGTCTGGCGAACCACAGATGATTTTACTCGTCAAGAGGAGAGCCCCCTCAGTGAAAGAGTTATAACCATCTCAGTTATGACTATATCGACGATAACCAGCTCAATTACTACCAGCTCAATGATAACCATCTTAGTTATGACCATTTCAATCATGACCATCTCAGTTGTGACTATGTCAATCATGACCATTTAAATTATGACCATCTCAATTATGATAATGTCAATCATGATAATGTCCGTTATGACCATTTAAATTATGACAAGGTCAGTCATGACTATCTCATTAATAACCAGCTCAATTAACTCTTTCACGTTGGAAGTAGAGGTTAATCTAGGGGAGAGCTCCCGCAGTGAAAAAGTTATTGTAAATTGTGAATTAGTAGTTGAAAGTTTATTAATGATAGTAATCTTCATTCTTCCATCTTTCTCTATTACAGGTGAAGAGTCAAGAGAATGAGCGTGAAAAGTTAGCAGGGTGAGAAGAGTTATCTTATTTTGTTACCATGTGATATGTGTGTTTTGTCCAAAATGCTGGACGAGAATATTCATTGAAGCATTTTTGACGCTGCATTTTCTTGATATAGTGAACACGACAATATTTCTCGCGAGGTGGCAGACCTAAACAACAACAACACGAAATTACAAAGAAATAAAGATCATCTTGAACAAGTGGCAAGCTCCATTGTGCATCCGCACACACACTTAAGATGATATACGATATTCAGGGAGTGTTTATATGAAGGCGAGCCAGCTCTCTTGCTAAGGCTAAGCCCTAGTAAGAGGGCTGGATTTCACTTCGCCTTTACATGAGAATTTTCTGGCCCTTCCAGCAGGGCTGGATCTGGCACGCATGCGTTTTAGGAGGGCCAATTCTTAGCGACAAATATTACAAGGGATTTCACAGGGAAGCGAGATCTCGGCAAAAAGCGTGAGTCCCACTAGGACAGCAGGCTCACTTCCATGCAAACACCACCTCAGACATCAAGCCATATACGTCCATCAACGCAATGATTAGTATATAATCGAAGATTCTTGTGAGCTACCTCATCGATGAATATACACTTCAGAAGGGGAGACTATGAAGTTGTAAGGCCAAATATTGTTATTGACAGCATAAAGAGTTGGACAAAATATGCTGAAGTTTTGCAACTCAAATTGGTGCAATCAAACTACAACAGAATAGTTTTATCAAAATCCAGTGCCTGCCAATAATTCTAAGAAGTATAATACGAAACATACTACGAATGAGAGTGACATCTTGGAACTCAAGATTTGAGTGAAAACAAAACGAGGTTATAATGTAGTAATATTTGGAATTTACTACAAATTCATCTTCAATAAACATACATATATATATATATGTGTGTGTGTGTGTGTGTGTTTGTGTATGTGTGTGTGTTAGTGAAAATTACCTAACCAGTTATTAATTTTTTTCCGACAGATGGCCTAAGGTTCTCCGACGAGGGGACTCTAACCCCCCTCTGTCCCCGTCTGGCGCAACCTTGGGTCCACGTTTGCCTTCTGCTGTACCGATAGACTTAAAGTTAAGGTCTCTCACGCGATAAAACTGTGCGAGATTTTGTATTGTTAGGAACTTTATGTGCGTAGATTTGTCTGAGGTAAGGGCATACTTACGTATAAATATTGATATTATTTTAGATACACGATGCTCCAAATTTACAAGAGACAAAGAAGGAACTGAAATTTATTGAAGGGTAAGCAAAACGAAATCCAGTGCCAGCAGACAGTCGCGAAAAGTAAGGGATGAAATAAATACCGAAAAATACTGACATTTGAGAACTCGCTATTTAAGTGTACAAGACAGGGTTTGTGCTATTCCTTGAACTCCTTAAATACTCCTTGAACCAAATTTTGACTTCCAAGGACGCTTGATAAACCCATGAAATTTACAGTTTTCCTAAAACTCCTTGAATACTCCTGGAAAATTATGATCAAGTAAAAGTAAAATGGTAAGCTGAATTTATCGGGTTTGAAACATGGGACGAAGCCGAGTGTTTTAGATCCGATAAAGTAGATGTTGCGAATTTTTTAAATGATTCGAAAACGAACTCCTAATTACGCTAATTCTCGAAGATACTTCGAAAATTTATGTTTTCTAAGCCGAGGAAATTTGAGGAGAAAAGTAAACACGTTTTTCTCACATTTAAAAGCACGATATGGTAACAATTTTCCTTACTGTTTTCCTCATGAATAATTATATATGGGTTTTTTAAGAAACCTGTAAATAAGGAGGCAAAATTATAAAAATGGTCGCATAACCGTCCTAACATTTTCTCTTGTGACTTTTCCAACTATAAAAGGGCAAGGCTTCTAATATGAATTTTGTTACGACAAGCCACTTTTCATGTTCGTTCTTTGGCTTTCTTTTTTAATTACCAAAGAATGCAGTTTGCAACCAAGCGCAAGAACCAAACACATTAGTCTTACTTCTTGTTTATCAGGTATTGTAATCGTACAGCTCGTAATGCGAAGGTGCATTCACATCTGCATGCCCTCTTCAATCTTGGGCTGGATTTTGACTGGTAATCCACTTATGAACGCAATTGGACCAAAATTTGGCATGGTTTTGACCATCCGTTTTAGATGATCTGAGAGAAGACTGGCTTTGTACTCACAGTGTACAGTCCAAATTCTGTTTAACTTTCCTTATATGAACACAAGCAAAAAAGTTCCAGATGATTTTACGAAGAGAAAAGACTATTTACTATTACCTGCTCACAATTTCAAAAACTAAATAATAAAATATAAACCGAAGAATGTCATCATCTTTGCTTGATATTCACGTTATAAACAAGACAAGACTAAGACGACGGTGAGCTTTTATAACTTGAATATCAAGCGAACAAGATGACGTTGTTTGTTTGTGTTTTGCTCTTTGAAAGACTACAATGAATAGAAAAACTACAATTCATCAAAGTTTGATTGGCGTCGATCATGTGGTATGTTTCATGGCATTTTGCGTTTTTTAAAGTTTGCCAGAGGGAAGTATTAATGTTACAAATTTTGAATTCCCTCCCTCCTGGAAATTTTGGAATTTATGACTTCTGAAGCAGAATTTGTTGCGTTTTGGGGCGATACCGCATTCCTACAACACGTCGAAAAAAGTACTGATGATACGGTCTCTGTAGAAGAGAATATGGGAATGAGTTCTTTTCCAGTAGTTTCCTTTTTTTCTCGCGAAATATTCTGAAAATGTGCTGTTTGTTTGGCTGAAATCATCGTTTGTACGACTCAACTGTGGGATTCAGTGACGAATGCAAGAAACTATAATCCTGGTCAAAAATATTGGGACAACACTTTAACTCTTTCCCGGCGGCGTAAGATATCTATCATTTTACTCTGGCTAACGCTAGACGATTTTGCTCGTCAAAGGGGCACCTCCCGCCTCGAAAGAATTAGAATAGATAGTACGATTACGCTTTTCACTTCCCTCCTTCAACATTGCGAGTTTTTTGTCAGCTTTTTGCTTTGTATATGACCCATGCAGCGAGCATCATCTGACGTGGTGGTATGAAGCAACATTGATATTAGATAAACGTGAGAGCTTGGATATATTATGGTAGATGAACGATCTTCACGCTCGATACTCAGAAAATGATTTCTGAGCCCCAGACAGGGATCGAACCCGCAACCTTCTGATGACCGGTTAGACGCTCTAACCATTGAGCTACCAAGACTCAGATGGTGAGCTAAGGTGCAAATTCGATATACCAGTATATATGCGACCTAAGCGGAAGCCACTATATATTAATAATGATTTGAAGCAGTTTGATGTTAGAGAAACGTGAGAGCTTGGATATATTATGGTAGATGAACGATCTTCAAGCTCGATACTCAGAAAATGATTTCTGAGCCCCAGACGGGGATCGAACCCGCAACTTTCTGATGACTCGGTAGCTCAATGGTTAGAGCGTCTAACCGGTCATCAGAAGGTTGCGGGTTTGATCCCCGTCTGGGGCTCAGAAATCATTTTCTGAGTATCGAGCTTGAAGATCGTGTATCTACCATGAAGCAACATCGATGAGGGGAGGAAGGGGAGGAAGAAAGAGGGAGCGAACGATATTTCCTCTTTCGTCTTTAGTATGGTTAGCAGGGAGACATATTCCACGCTGTCTCAGGTATTTTTGGTCAGGATTGCAGGCTTTGAAAATACCAAGATCTTTAGGCTTCTGCTCAGGTTGCACTTACGTCAAATGTTCATCTTAGCTCACCATCTGTCTCGGTAGCTCAATGGTTTGAGCATCTCGTCGCCATCAGTCATCACAAGGTTGCGGGCTCGATCCCCGTCTGGGGGTCAGAAATTGTTTTTCTGAGGTTAGAACACGACGAACGTTCATTTATCATTCAGGGTATCAGCAAGCTCCCTCATTTCCAGAATATTGATCTTATCCATAGCAATATTAATAACATATAGTGGCTTCCGCTCAGGTCGCACATATGTCGAACTTGCACCTAAGGTCATTGTTTAAGTCTTGGTAGCTCAATGGTTAATGAGGTAGATGAACGATCTTCAAGCTCGATACTCAGAAAATCATTTCTGAGCCCCAGACGGGGATCGAACCCGCAACCTTCTGATGACCGATTAGACGCTCCAACCATTGAGCTACCGAGACTCAGATGTTGAGCTAAGGTGTAAATTCGATATATATGTGCGACCTGAGCGGAAGCCACTATATATTAATAATGATTGAAGCAGTTTGATGTTTGAGAAACGTGAGAGCTTGGATATACTGATGACCGGTTAGACGCTTTAAGTGGTTAGACGCTCTAGTGGCTTCCACTCAGGTCGCACATATATATCGAATTTGCACCATAGCTCATCATCTGAGTCTCGGTAGCTCAATGGTTAGAGCGTCTAACCGGTCATCAGAAGGTTGCGGGTTCGATCCCCGTCTGGGGCTCAGAAATCATTTTCTGAGTATCGAGCTTGAAGATCGTTCATCTACCTCAATATATCCAAACTCTCACGTTTCTCAAACATCAAACTGATTCAATCATTATTAATATATAGGGGCTTCCACTCAGGTCGCACATATATATCGAATTTGCACCTTAGCTCACCATCTGAGTCTCGGTAGCTCAATGGTCGGAGCGTCTTGCCGGTCATCAGAAGGTTGCGGGTTCCATTCCTGTCAGGGGCTCAGAAATCATTTTCTGAGTATCGAGCTTGAAGGTCGTTCATCTACCTCAATATATCCAAGCTCTCACGTTTCTCAAACATCAAACTGGTTCAGTGGTTAATGCGTCTAACCGGTCATCAGAAGATTGCTGGTTCGATCCCCGTCTGGGGCTCAGAAATCGTTTCTATGAGGATAGAAGTTGATGAACGTTTATCTTCATTCAAGATATCTGCAAGCTCCTACATTTCCAGAATATATATCTCAGTAGTTTTATATGTTCGATTGTATATTTGTTTTTCTGAGGTGTATTGTGGGATATTTAAAATTGTATGATTTCTCAAGTATTAACGTCTGTCTGTGTTGAAAAAATCATCAATCGGGGGCATGATTAAAGTTGAACTCTGGGGGCTGTACCTCGCAGATGTTGCTCGACTAATCACGTTATTGCCTGAAATATTTCACAAAATATCTTAGAATGCGTCAGAATCAGTCTGAGGAGGGACTAAAATGCAAAATTTTACTACTTGGATCACCCCTAGGGACAAAATTTTACATTGCTGTACTTGTCGTTTCAATATCCAGGTCTTTTCTAGCTTAAGAGGGACTTTATTTCCGCTTGATGAACCCTAACAGCTCCCTAAGCTGTTCTCCCTAGAGGTCTAGTAAGGGCCACCCAGGGGTTAAAAAATTTTTTAGAAAAGCCGTACGAGGTCGTACGCTCTTAACTAAACTGGCGTACGTTTCATCGATGTTGACGTACAATTTTCTAAACTAATTTTATCCAATGACCGCGATCTCCATAACAATGCCAACGATATTTTTTGCGCGAAACAAAAATCACATTTACCTATTGGTCGAAAAATGTTGGATTTAAATGACGGGAACATATTAAAGATGGCGGTCCGCGAAGAGGCGTTTAATATATGTTCGTTTTTTCGTTTTTAAGAATTTTAAGAAAACGCATATACTACAAAGAAGCTCAGCTGTAAAGTAAGTGTACGAGATCGTACGCTTATTAGAATTTCGGCGTACGCCAAGCTATTTTCAGCGTACAATCGTACGTCCGTACGCCTATTTTTTAAGCCCTGCCACCCCTGATGCTTCTAGTGTTACTACATGAACAAACCGAAGTCCCCGGAGAAAACCTGCGATTCTTGGTAGAGTAAAACTAGACAACATTCTTCTCACTTGTGGCCAAGAAAATGTTAATGAGATAACTGCATGAGGCCGGAATGGAACCCCAGTCACAGTGGTGAAAGATATGTACTACCACTATGTCATCAACCTCCAAGCTACTACTGCCAGTAACTAATGTCGGCATTGATCTCGAGTTGTGTAAGCTTTTTCAATAATAGCAAGCATTGACCCCACTCTTTCTGGAAACACTCGATTGCCACGTTCACTCATCCCGTCTGTCGCAGTAAATTCAAGTAAATTTGACTCGTTCAGTGAATTAATACCCTTGCATACACCGTAGTACTTATACATAGTCCTTTTGAAAGCTTGAAAGGTCTTAATAACATGCTTATTGCGGTCATCTTGATCATCTGCAATTCTTCCCATTGTGCTATCCTTGGTGTTGCGTTCTGAACTGAAACTAATGTACGTAATCACTTTAGACAGTAATAGCCTCATCGCAAAACTTGGTCATCAGCTCATTGAAGAGACATTTTCACGCTGTAATTTCTTGGAAATGTTTCCCTCTCGCGATAGTTTGCCACAGGCAAGTGCGGTATTTATCCCGTAACAAAATGAGAATTTACGTCATTAAAAATCAACTCGAATCGACTTGTGGTAACTTAAATTAATACTGGGGCCATAGGAGAACTTCAGTGAAAGCAAATCAGTGAAAATCTTTTACATTTGCGTATGAATTTGAACGATAGAACTCAATCCATCAGGGTTCTGTCCTAGACCATCTGGGTGCCAGATACCTGCGGACCCGAGTTCATACTCCCGACAACTTTTGCAATTTTGATTTAAAATAAATGAATATCATATTTCACCGAATCACCGGTCGCTGATAGTGTGTACATTATGATTCTTTTTATGAAATTTTACCTAATGATTGTCAGTACTGCTTAAGAAAAAAGAAAAAAAGATCACTTGAAGTTTTCTTGTCACATATTTGATACTTTTCGAGTGCCGAGCGGAAGGGTCCGCTTTGGTGTGAATCTCGGGCGACACTGCTGAGTACCTGGAACTCGCCCTGCACTGCCAACCATGGGCAGAACCCTGATCAACGGAGTAGCCTTAAGAAAGAATTTATCAGATTCTGAAGATTTCCGCTGAGGACGTTGAAACGTAAGTCACTACAAGCACTGCAATCTCTCACGAGACTACTCTAACTTGGACGACCAACTTTCACCAACAATGCTGATTCTCGCGGGCTCAAATCATTTACTTTATAGAGACTTTACTAAATGAAAGTCAAGTTACGAGCGTCGGAATCATACACCGTAAAGGGTTGTTTACACGTGCGATTTTGTGCCTTACTATTGACATCTTGGAGTATGTGTTTGGCTGACAGCGGGCGTCGAGGACAAACTGCTGCGAATCGTAAGCGGATATCTTGCTTCATAGACTATGATGAGTTTATTACATATTCCAGGATGACAATCGCAATGTGCAAAATCGCACGTCTAAACGGCTCTTAAAAGCCAACTGGGACTAGCTGCGAATTTACTGCATGGCTCTTCCAACTGAGCCATGAAAGCCGTCGACGAGAGCGTGTATTGTGTATTGATGTGGGACTTGATGACGGTTAGTTCAAGGTTATATTCAATGTCTTGCGATTGACATTTTGGAGTGTGTGCTTCCTTTATATTGGAACATGTTGTGTGTGTCTTATAAGGATCAACAAAATTACAAACCTGTCTTCTCACTGTCGTTTTTTAACAGTTACTACTTCTTGTATCGGATACTATGGCAAACGTACGAGTGCTCATTGAGGACGTTGAGTTCATTTCTATCAATCACATAGTATCTCTCAAAGATAAACTGTAAGTGAAAATACTTTGCACTTATATCTCGTGTTTTTTAAAGATAACTCAGCTCTACGCACAGCGAAATATTGAAACGAAAACCAACAGGACCGTCAATTTTGAACTGTTTTAATACCACTGCTAGGTGTGGTCGTTACACCTGTGACTGGTTGCAGTGAGTTCATCACATTTACTGTAATTTAACGCGGATTTTGATTCCTTTTTCCAGGAAGAAACGAAAACTGGAACAATTTCATATCCAGGAAATGCGTTACTATTGTAAAGAAGCCAATTTCATGAAATGCAGGCTTCTACAAAGCATCACGCCGATTTAAATTAACTCAAATTATTACACTGTCTTTTTGTTTGGATCTTAGGTGATAGCGTTACAATTTGAAAGCATTTTTTGTTTCGATATTTGTGCAAGGTCGACCTCATGATTAGGAATTAGTAGTTTGCAGTGAACTCGATTTCTATATCTGGAATGCTAACTGGCCAATGAAATGTGAAGCCAAGATGGCCGCCGATGAAGGCCAATTTAGTACGTCAGTTTTAGTCTCGCACGCGGTTTCGAAAGATTACTTCAGCAAACTATCAAGTGCTCGCCTTATTTTTACGGTTCGTTTACCATCTTCGTGCAATTTGGTACAATTCTTATTCCAAACGTATTGACATGTAAAATGTATGCTTTTAAATATTCCAATATGTAAAACTGGTCCAGTAATATTTCGTCTGAATACTTTTTCCATGGTTGTGAAAGTTTTCAAAGCCAAACCAAACAAAACTAAAGAATAAAGTCTTGCGAAGGACTGGAACTGACGTACAAGACCACAAAGGGAACAAAAACTGACGTACAAAATTCTCTCCAAGGGCGGCCTTGTTGGCTTCACTTTTTGCCTTTGTGAATGATCGGGAGTTAGCATTCCAGATATGGAAATCGAGCTTACTGGTAATTTTTAAGTCAAAATATCTCCTATGGATGACTAATTTTGCAAATTAGACTAATTAGTTTTTAATTCTTTACTGTCGCATAGTGACTCATAGAGTAGAATCAAGTATAAAACAAGACGTGCACATACCCTGCGTGCCTTTTACCAAGACTCGCGCGGTAGGCAGGCAGACTGACAGACAATGTATTTTCCGCTGGTATGCAAGCCAATTTGCATTTCCTTGCGATCTTAAAGAATCTGCATTTTTCGCCACAAAGGACCACACCCTATTTTCTATTGGGCCATCATCATTATGTAAACGCGAAGCCAGAAACTCTGGCATTCTTTCACGTATACCAATCCAAAGCAGGTGGTTACCAACACACCCTCCCACCCCGATCGTTCGCAACGCTAAACCGACATATTTGCCCTCTAAGCCCTGATACTGCGTTTTATTCCGACAGGCCGTACAGAGTTTAGTTCAAATGAACAACGATGTTACAGATGCCAACGTCTCGGACTCTGGGCTAAATGTCCATGATACGTTGATACTTATCTGATCGTAATCAAATATGTCAATTAAGTGACCTGATGTCAACTGAAAGGCGTATTACGTATGGTATTCCTCAAGGGTCTATTCTTGGCCCTCTCTTTTTCCTCATATACTTAAATGACCTTCCAGAATGTCTAAATCAGGCTACTCCTTGGCTTGTTTGCCGATGACACTAATCTTACAGTAGCCGGTGAAAGTATACAGGAAATTGAGTAGAACATGAATAGTGATCTTACATGCATAAATGAGTGGCTTTTAGCCCACAAATTGAGCCTTAATGTTGCAAAAACGGAATTTATGCGTATTGGTTCAGCTCATAAATTAAACAGTCTTGTCACACAGCCAGATCTCAAAATTAATCATGATAAAATTAAACAAGTCTGTAATGCTACCGTACTTGGAGTTGAAATTGATGATAAATTATCTTGGAATGGACACATTGATAAATCGCTAAAAAAAGTTACCTCAGGAATAGGAGTTATTAGGAAAATTTGCGATTTCGTTGATCGAGACACTCTGATCTCTATCTAAAATGCTTTAGTTAATCGTCATTTTGACTATTGCTGTGAAGTATGGGATACCATGGGTGTCGGACTTTCCAGAAGGCTTCAAAACCTTCAAACTAGAGCTGCAAAGGTAATAATGAACTTTAGAAATGGTATTTCTTGACCAGAAGTAATAAAAGCGTTAGAATGGGAAACTCTCGAGACTCGACGAGCCAAGTCAAAAGCAAAAGCAATGTACAAGGTTCTAAATAACTTGACCCCGAGCTCGCTTGCGGAACTGTTTGAACATAAGAGAAATATTACTCATTGCGACCTCAGGGGCTCTTCTACCTTGCTGCAGTTGCCTCGACCAAAAACTGAAAAGTTAAAGAAAAGTTCTTCTTACGATGGAACCAAAGTTTGGAATTCTCTACCTGCAGATGTGCGTAATTCCGATACATTGACAATATTTAAAAATAGAATTCGTGCTCATACCTCCTAAATTCTATCGGGAGTTAAATCTTGTGTGGCACTTTTTAACCTGTTTTGTAACTTATTTTATGCATGCTTGATTGATATACTTGTATTTGTGTAGTGTATTGTAGATGTGGTTACATTGTCTAATATAATATGTATGTAATGTACACAGTTATATATATTCCTATATATGTTATCCACACGCCCCTCTTGGAAATCAGCTTTAGTTGACGAGGCTAGCGTGTGACTTTTTAATAAAGTTTTTACTACTACTGCTGCTGCTGGTACTGCTACCACCACCACCACCACCACTACTACTACTACTACTAAGAAAATGGCGGCCGTTCAACTTCATGCGTGCGCGAGGCGGCATGCACTAGGACACGCACATCAAAGGTACCGACACTAAGTGGGACTTCTGGTTGATTCTTTATTCTGTGGTCTTGCTGAGGTCGATTTTCGGTACGTACGCAAAACTACGCTCGCTGATTGATTGCCGAACGGTCCGACATTTTACGGCATTGGACCGACCAGTCTGATACACTTTTTCTTCCGGACCTGTAAGTTTAGGCGAGAAAATCTTCAAGCTTATTTTATTGTAATTTAAGGAGAATTAAGCATCTAAAATGAGAAATTTATAAAAAATAAAGTGTGATGGAACACTATTTACTGCTTTTGTTTAAAGTTAATTGTATAAAAGCAAGATAAATAAATGTTTAACTTGTGGAAACACAAAGCAGGACGAACAAGTAGCGAGATAAGGTAAACAGGAAGATGCTACGACAAAAATCCAGTTAAAAATGGCCAAATATAGCTTATAAAAAGTTCTTTTTTAACCTCGTTTTCTCCATTGGTACATGACTTACAGGTTTTTTTTTACAGACCTTGCTCTTTCGTTGCTCGGTCTTTACTAAAACTTCAGGTAAATACTTTCTCGAACTAAACTCGCTTTCGGTTGATAGGTATTTATCATTTGTCTGAATGAGTCATCAAAGATAAAATACTCAATAACCTTTTCACTCGACAATTGTCGTTGGAAAAAGAACTCGGTGCTGATTCAGATCTTCTAATGCCGTCGAACTTTGGTTCACTGCAACAAGGAATTTTTAAAATTTCTTACAAGGAAACTACGTTACTTTTAATGAAATTTTAGAGGATTACATAGCAAAATTAGAAAGTGAAATTATAAATTTCGAAAGCCTAGAGTTTCTATAAAATTAATAAGTATTTAATAATTAAAAATTTCATAATACAGTAAAGCATATAAATCGAGATCACCTTGTCCATAATATTTCGCTGTAGAGGTATTTCAGGACTGGCTACGAAACATCAGTTAAATTACAAATTTTATATTGGGCATAAACATTCATTATGAAATACGTATATGTTGACTGTAGTGGAAATTCTAGGTGATATTACACATCTTGTAACCTCATGTAATATAAAATAATTTAATTTTTTTAAAGGATTTATACCTTTACCATACCTGTGCGCCGAATTTACGATGTTAGGACAAGAATTTACAGATAGTTGTGACAGACTATATGGATTTACCAATCCAGATAGTCTGTCACAACTATCTGTACGGTCAGGTAAGTCCAATATGACTTTTAAGGAACGTCTTTCGGGATCCTTCGGTTTGTTCCTAACAATTACAAGAATAAATATTCCAACAATGCAAGAATATTTGCCAGATTTTCATATAAGGTTTAGAGAACGTGGAGACTGAAAGTTTAACTTGGGGCTGCTTGTTCTATTGTCCAAAAACCATGACCAGCCGACAACTTAAAAATGTATAAAATAAAACATATTCCGAAAAATAGACATCTTGGAAAACTCAAGATGTCTCTATTTTCGGAATATGTTTTATTTTATACTTGTTCTATTGTCTGAAACCAAATACAAAGCATAACTCCGACCTTGGGTACCGTTATGCTGTCATTGCTCTCAGCCTGACAGTGATTAAGTAAGAAAGGTGAACTTTCGCATGAACATCAGTAGAGGGCAATTCATTCGCACGTTTCCGGATAATGAACCAACATTAACGCTTTCCGGGCAAGGGGAATCTTTTATCATTCAATTGTCGCTTAAGGCAGATGATTTCACTTTTCACGGGCTGACATCATCATCATTATTATTATTATTATCATTTTACTTAGCCCTGTGCTTGATTTGGGGCCAACGCAGTCCTTTAAACCGAGCGACATATAAAATAGTCACCATGTGTCCATTTGTAAATCATAACAGGCATCGTAGTTTACACAGTTATCAATCCACTCTTTATCTTTCGCGCTATTGTCTCAGCTTGATGCACTACAACACGATGAATTTCGGTTGCAACCCAAAGTACTCTTTCACTCTATACATCGGCCCACGATATAAGGCAGGCTTTGCACGTTCCCAAGACAGCCAATGACTAGAGGCACAATTTCCACTCGCCAACCTGGTGACTGCTTTCGCAAGTCGTAGCTTTATTGTTGGCACTTCATCTTGTTCTCCTGCTTCCACATTCTCCTCTCTCGGACAGGCCATATCAACTAGAACAATCCTTTTCTAATCTCGATATTCGATTGTCAAATCTGGTCTTCGATGCTGTACTGCGGTCACTGTTTGGTATTCAAAATCCCATTGGAGTCTCCCGGTATTTGTTTCCAACACGCTATTACGATCCCATTTCAGTCGATATCACAACTGATCTTTCCCTTGTATCCCTTGTTGCCGTGCCCATTCAACTGCAAACACCATCAGGGCCTGATCATGCTTAGTTAGATACTCAAGTGCATGTTGTTGATATTATTATTATTATTATTATTATCATTATTCTTATCATTATCAGTATCATTGTTATATTATCATTATCACTACTGTTATATTGTTATATTATTATATTATGTTATTATGTCATGTTATTATATTATTATTTTATTATATTATTATATTATATTATTATGTCATTATATTATATTATTAAATTATTATACTATTATATTATTTATTCTTCACGCAGGCAAATAATAAGTCGATCTAATTTCCTAAAGAGCGGGTCATGACTTGCGACCAAAGGTCCCCGGGTTAATATCCTCTCATCCAGTTTCAATCATCAAGCACTTTCCTTAGTATTCTAGCCGTCTCTAGTAATGCGGTTTTCTGCATACGTTCCACTCTCATTTCAACTTCGATTTTGTTCAGCCACAATTGTATGCTGTTTGTCATTGTTCCCAATGCTCCTACCACCACAGGAGTTACTTCGACCTTCATTTTCCACAACCTTGCAACCTCCTATCGTAATTCTTGATATTTTTCTATTTTTTCTTGTTCCTTTGCATTCACCCTGCTGTCTTTTGCAACTGCTACATCTATTATTTTGCAAATACTTTCTCGCTTTTCTACTATCACTATGTCCGGCCTTCTCTCTATAACCTTGTCACACTGTATGCTAAAATCCCATAATAGCTTCACTTCCTCCGACTCCATCACTCCTTGATGTTGGTGTACATACCATTTTTCTGCCCTCATAAGTTTGTATTTTCCACAAGTACTCCAACGTGTTATTCTTGCTAAGTTATCATGTCTCTTTTTGCATTCTTTCTGTGCTAACATGCTGCATTCACTTGTTATATGACTCACATTTTCTCCCTTTTCCCCGCTCATCCTACATAATGAGGATTCACCATTTTTATCAATGTTAAACTTGACGGAATTCGTACGTAATGCCTGTTCCTGTGTAGCACATATCAGTGCCTCTGTTTCCATTATTTAGATCGGCCTTCCTCAACCATCTCTACGTTTGCCTTTTATCAACTCCTTCCTCCATTTCCCTTAGTAACTGGCCATGCATAACCTTTTCCTTCCATCCCTTTTCCATCTGCTCCATTCTCCTTTTCTTATACTCATCCTTATCAACACAATAATCAACATCAATCACTCCAATCAATTTAATCCCTTCCAATAGTTTCTCCACACTATTTTTCACATACCAGCCCAAATTAGTCCCCTCGCTCCTAATGCAATTCTCGCAGGTGATGAGTCCTCTTCCCCCTTTTGCTCTAGGTATGTAAATCCGATCAACATTGCTTTTCAGATGTAATGCACCATACATTGTCGTTATTTTTCTTGTTTTTCTGTCAAGCTTTTGTACTTCCTACTTATTCCAATTTATCAACCTTGCTCCATATCTTAGCACCGATATAGCCCATGTATTTATTGCTACTATTTTGTTCTTACCGTTCAATTCCGACTTCAGTACTAATTTGAATCTTCTTATGTATTGTCTTCCAAATTTCACTTACATCTTACTTTCCTCAATCTTGTCCGTTTCCAGTATTCCCAGATATTTGTATCCATCTTCCTCTATTTGCCTCATGATCTGTCGGTCCGGCAGCACAACTCCTTCTGTTGCAACCACCTTCCCTCTATTCAAAATCAGACACCCACACTTCTTTATTCCAAACTCCATTCCCACATGCATATGAACATATGTACAGAATTAATCAAGGAGTCGATTTGGTTCTCCGTCTTACCAAATAGTTTGAGGTCATCCGTTAATAATAAATGGTTAATCCTAAATTGCTTCTTCCCCCATTCATAACCAATTCCTATTTCCCTCAAAACGAGGGTCAGTGGTATCATGCTCAGGACAAATATCAACAGTGACAAACTTTCTCCTTGAAAAATCCCTCTCCTTATTCATACCTCACCCAGATTCTCACCATATGCTGTTAGTTCTGTCTTCCAGATTTTCATGCTCTCACCTAGAAGGTTTTGGATGTTGTTCGCTCTCCCAAACATTTGCATACATTTCTTGATCCACGGATGTGGTACCATATCAAAAGCCATATTATAATTATATTATTATTATTATATTATTATTATTATATTACTATTATTATTATATTACTATTATTATTATATTATCATTACTATTATTATTATCATTACTATTATTATTATCATTACTATAATTATCATTACTATTGTTATTACCATTAATAGAGCACTTCTACTCGATTTTTAAATATTACATATAAACAGCATGACATTTTCACTCGATTATTATAATTGAACAGGTGAAGGAGAAGTAGAGTGCTATGATGTTAAAGTGGAGGTATCTGGCCACTTGATGGAAATACTGAATGAAAAAAACAAGGATTCATTGCTAAACAAAAAGTCAGAAATAGTTTCGGCCTGCCCACACAAAAACAGGTTTCGCGTAAAGAACCTGAGAACAATAGATTGGTTTTCACACCTACACGCCCACGCTTCGGCAGCAAGCATATAAGTGGCCCGCATTCCGAAATCTGCCTTTTCCGTCAGAAGATTCTCCACGGAAACAGATTGTTGCGGCTTTGAGGTAAGGCAAAATACTAATACTATTACTACTAATATATATATATATATATATATATATATATATATATATATATTAGTAGTAATATATATGTATATATATATATATATATACGAAATTCACCTCTTAATACGCTAATTCATGAAGAAACTTTGGAAATTTATCGTTCGTAAGCCGAGAAAATTTAACTTCACGTATAAAAGCACATGTATCTTTATCATATATATAGATCCGACACGCTTATGATTTTCTTTTATCTTTTATCTCTACGCAAGCGCCTTGAATAAATAGAGCGCTTGATACCATTACAGGTAAAGCGAAAATGACACAAATAGAGACAAATGTTTAGCTGTCGCTACTCCGACTACTAGCCTGATGATCGTCAGAGCGCGTGAAACTCGGAGTAGCGACAGCTAAACATTTGTCTCTATTTGTGTCATTTTCGCTCTACCTGCAATGGTATCAAGCGCTCTATTTATTCAAGTTACTTGCGTAGAGATAAAAGATAAAAGAAAATCATAAGCGTGTCGGATCTATGTATATGATAAAGATACATGTGCTTTTATACGTGAAGAAGAAGTTAAATTTTTTCGATAATATTCCAAAGTTTCTTCATGAATTAGCGTATTAAGAGGTGAATTTCATAAGACATTTAAAAAACTCGCCGTTCGTGCTTTATCGGGTCTAAAACACTCGGCTATCGCTTCGTGTTTTAAATCCCGATAAAGCACCCCAGCTCGGTTTTTAAATATTACATAAGACACCAAATCCATAAGACACCAAATAGCTTTATAAGAACTTCCGAAACTAACGCCCTCTTAATATAAAATGTTCACGTCAAAAGTCTTTGTGACGTAAAATAATTGACCGGAGCACGCGTTCATTATTAAATTTTGTAATGTTGTCACGTGCAACAGATTACGTCATTCAGAAATTCTTAATACATGTCACTTCAGATCACATAACTCTGTTTTATTTTTAATCTTCGGTAAAATTGATTTCATTTGATGCTGCAACGTGGTTTCGCGCACATGAATTAAAGTTAGTCTTTCGAAGCACAGGACAAATTCTTGACCTTGCAGCTCAGTAGCATTAACGTGGCTAGGCCAATTTTTTTTTTGAAAAAGAAGCTTCTGGGAGACTGGGAACTAGAATTACAGCTAAGGAGAATTTTGTCCTTGGGAGTAAGCCAAAGACTTAAATTATGCATCCCGGGCCTCTAAGAGTACTAATTAGAAGCATTATAAGATGTTTTTGTGTAATATTTCAGGCAATAATATTATCAGTCCAGTACAATTTGGGAGGACACTGACTCCCCCAGATCCATCCTTTGCTATGCCAGTGCTCAGCAAGTGTCGTATCTGAGCAGCGTGCGGAAGATCGTGGTTTCGAATTTATGTAAATGTTAAGTCGTTTCGTGTCAAAACAGTAGATAGTACAACTCGAAATTTGAGGAATCACTCATATAGTATTGAATAGAAGCTTTTCTTAACCTTTACGAATACTTTCCGGAACATTAAGAGTTTTTTGATTTATTCTTTTCTGACTGTGGACACTTTCACTTAGTAAATTGTCTTTTTATTATTTGCTAAGCTTTCATCCTGCTTGCGCTGGGATATCTTCAGAGCAGAACTGTTTTGTTTTATTTAAACAAAACATAGCTTTGAATAATCATAAGAGTTCTATTTTTGATAACGTCAGGTGAATTTACATACGGCACTCGCTTGTGCTATGTGATTATACGTCAACGAGATACAAAGTAGTGGTTGAAGAAATTTGATTTGAAAAAGTAAAAGTT
This sequence comes from Heliopora coerulea, assembly GCA_030142905.1. Classification (NCBI taxonomy): domain Eukaryota; kingdom Metazoa; phylum Cnidaria; class Anthozoa; order Scleralcyonacea; family Helioporidae; genus Heliopora; species Heliopora coerulea. The sequence continues at coordinate 842,051 of JASJOG010000143.1, forward strand.
AGAGTAATTGTATCTTTTGTAAATTATTTACGAAATTTAGAATTTATGAAATGCAAAAGTCCAAAACGTCGTCCAATGGATAACAAGCTCATGTGATGGTATATCGTGTTTCGAAGGAGGAGATTTCCCTGAATCCTTTCCAATCCGAGACATCTTCCGGCATTGGCCAGATTGAAATTAAAAAGTCGGGTACGGATCGGAACCGGTTCATAGGACACTTGTAATAAGCGATAATAAGATTCCGCTTGGTGATCTGATTCTATTTTCAAGCATGTTTCGCAACAGAGGATTTGTCAAGTTGAGCTTCAAACCAATTTTTGTCGTGCTTTTTGACTCCAGTTTCAAAGTTTCGTTTCGTATATATTCACAAAACCATATTCGCATCGTATCTCGTAAACTCAAGGATTTAACGTAAAAGGTAAAGTTAAAGTAAAGGTAAAGTGCCTTTATTAATATGGATAACCCTTACAGTTCACTAAACTGTTCTCTCTAGATGTTCAGTAAGGGCTACCCCTCATGGGTCCAGTGTTACTACAGGAGCAAACTGGAGTAAAGTACCTTTATTTATACTGGATAACCCTATCAGCTAGCTCAACTGTTCTCTAGATGTCCAATAAGGTCCATCCCTCATGGGTCAAGTGGTACTACATGAGGAAACTGGAGTAAAGTACCTTTATTTATACTGGATAACCCTATCAGCTAGCTCAACTGTTCTTTCTAGATGTCCAGTAAGGTCCACCCCTCATGGGTCCAGTGTTACTATAGGAGGAAACTGGAGTGAAGTACCTTTATTTATACTGGATAACCCTATCAGCTAGCTCAACGGTTCTCCCTAGATGTCCAGTAAGGTCCACCCCTCATGGGTCCAGTGGTACTACAGGAGGAAAGTGGAGTAAAGTACCTTTATTTATACTGGATAACCCTATCAGCTAGCTCAACTGTTCTCTCTATATGTCCAGTAAGGTCTATCCCTCGTGGGTCAAGTGGTACTACAGGAGGAAACTGGAGTAAAGTACCTTTATTTATACTGGATAACCCTATCAGCTAGCTCAACTGTTCTTTCTAGATGTCCAGTAAGGTCCATCCCTCATGGGTCCAGTTGTACTACAGGAGGAAACTGGAGTAAAGTACCATTATTTATACTGGATAACCCTATGAGCTAGCTCAACTGTTCTTTCTAGATGTCCAGCAAGGTCCACCCCTCATGGGTCCAGTGTTACTATAGGAGGAAACTGGAGTAAAGTACCTTTATTTATACTGGATAACCCTATCAGCTAGCTCAACTGTTCTCTCTAGATGTCCAGTAAGGTCCATCCCTCATGGGTCCAGTTGTACTACAGGAGGAAACTGGAGTAAAGTACCATTATTTATACTGGATAACCCTATGAGCTAGCTCAACTGTTCTTTCTAGATGTCCAGTAAGGTCCACCCCTCATGGGTCCAGTGTTACTATAGGAGGAAACTGGAGTAAAGTACCTTTATTTATACTGGATAACCCTATCAGCTAGCTCAACTGTTCTCTCTAGATGTCCAGTGAGGTCCATCCCTCATGGGTCCAGTTGTACTACAGGAGGAAACTGGAGTAAAGTACCATTATTTATACTGGATAACCCTATCAGCTAGCTCAACTGTTCTCTCTAGATGTCCAGTAAGGTCCACCCCTCATGGGTCCAGTGTTACTACAGGAGGAAACTGGAGTAAAGTACCTTTATTTATACTGGATAACCCTATCAGCTAGTTCAACTGTTCTTTCTAGATGTCCAGTAAGGTCCACCCCTCATGGGTCCAGTGTTACTACAGGAGAAAACCGGACTACCTGGAGAAACCTGCGATGCTTGGTGGAGACAAACTGGACAACACTCTTCTCACATGAGACGTGACTACAACGACCTCCAATCGAGGTCTTCATTTTTTACCCTTCGAATTTTCTAAGCCGTTTTTTTCTTTCCTTAAATTGCCTTATGGTTAGGTTTAGGGTTAGGATTAGTTCGTATCGAAATGTATTTCATAAAAGAATAAATTTATCGTGTCCTTGGGTCACGAAGAAAATTTTTGCATACCGTTTAAATTATAACGGACTGTTTCAAAAACCTGGCCGACAAGGAACGTGTCAACAGTACCATAGTCAAAGGCAGAACCGACTAGCGGGGAAAAGGTTCTCCGTTTCTCATATCGCCCCGAAACGGTGTTCTAAATCCAAATGCAAGGCCTGTCTGGCATAACTAAGTGCTCCAACGAAAACCTACATGGCATGATGTCAACTTAGTCTGAGATAGCCGACGTCATGTCCATTTACTAAACTGCATGGGCATCACACGTGGAGCATTCTTTTCGCCTTTTTAATTTGCATTAATCAAACGTCTAATTTACTGCAACGCAGGATTTAATTTGCTACAACAAGGGTTTCAATTTGCAGCAGCCAAAGTTTATATTTGCTGTAACCAAACTTTTAATTTTCTGCAACCACAGTTTTTATTTGCAGCAACCGAACTTTTAATTAATTTGAAACAACAAACATTTTAGTTTGTAACAATTATATCTAAATCTGACTTTAATAGCTTTTATTTGCAGCGAATTTATAACCAACATTGTAATTTTTAGCAATTTCCCTGTGGGCCACCGTAGTAACACTGGCGACACTCACCGCCATATTGCGTAACACGATGCGCTGCCTGGAGCAGCTCAGACGAAAAACTTTGAATACTGTGACCAAATCTATTTCAGAATCATTCTCAGAGAAATACACGAACAGAAACTTTTCATGATAATCTGACATAGCCGAAGTCAACTGAAAATATTTCGTGCATTTAAATTGGATAAAACTCGCCTCCAGTCCCTGTGGACTCGATAGCTCAACTGGTAGAGTGGCGGACCGATATCCCGAAGGTGCGAGTTCAAATCCCGCTTTAGTCAACGTTTTTCAGTTAACTTCGGCAGTGTCAGATGATCATGAAAAGTTTATGTTCATGTATATCTCTGAGAATGATTCTGAAATAGAATTGAAACAATGCACATCCTCTCATGGATAAGCGTTAAGTTGTCGCAAGAATATCTCGTGCACTTAAACTGCATAAAACTCTCCTCCTATCCCTGTGGACTCGATAGCTCAACAGGGAGAGCGGGCGACCGAAATCCCGAGGGCCCGAGTTCAAATCTCACTCGAGTCAACATTTTTTAGTTGACTTCGGCAGTGTTAGATTATCATGAAAAGTTTCAGTTCACTGTGATCAAAATACGCAGGATATTGAGATATTTGAAAAGTGAATGTTTTTAGACTTTTGAAAGTCCAGTTTTTGGATCACGGTATCCAAACACCGAAATAGGTATGTCATGATATGACATTTAAAGATCCAAGTTTCTGTTACTCAGACAGCTTTTCTCTCGTATCGACGCAAATGAATTAACTTGTTCAGAGATTGTGCCGTGCAAACATGGACGACTTTCTCTACCCTGCATGGATTGTGTTACAGCCAAATTTTTTGAAAGCAAATATCAGTTTCTGAAATTGTGGACTTGTCATATAAGTCTGACATTATTATATCTGACATTATTATCTGTCATATAAGTCTGTCATATTATATCTGACATTACAAGTCAGATATAATATAACTGACTTGTAATGTCAAAGTTAAATCCAAGGAGTATAAAGTTAAGCAGAGGAGATATTCTTCGCCGATTGCTGAATTTCGTATTCCAACTCAGACGCTTTATTTATCAAGAAAATCCAACATTTAACAACCAACTCAACTCTAGTCCACAGAATCAAACAATGATAAATGTAAAGTTACTCCTATTCTTAACGAATTCCTGCGCTTATTAAGCGTTTTGGCCTTGGGCGATGGCCATTCTAGTTGAAAGCGACCCCAGCATAACTTGCAGTTTTGAAGTATAAAGAGGCTATATCACCACACCAGGAATCACATTTCTTGAAGCATTTCTTTGTGTAACCAGAAACATGAAGTCCTTTATAGAACGTCGTATCACATATCAACAGTTGGTACTTGTAGCTTTTGGAGGCAACACCATGGGCATTCCATAAACCGTACGTGTTGGCACATTTATCGTAATTACCAGCAAGCTTAATAGGAGAGCCTGTCTTGACGAAGGCTGCTTTTTGTTTGCTTTTCTCGTCCACAAACATTGTTTCAGTAAACTAAAATAAAAAAAAAGAATTAAAACATTTAATTAAGTTCAAGTTTTGTATCAATGATATAAGAATTGAATACTGCGCATACAGGGATAAAGGGGAGGGGAGGTAAAAAGTTAAAAGGTTGACAACCTGCCGTGACTGATCTCAAAGAATTCCAACGTTTAGATCAAAGTCCCTTCGTCAGAGAAAGAAACGTGTTCTGATATAGGAGTAAGAACTTGACTAGGTTTCATACGAAAAGGAGTCATGATAAAAAGTTAACTAATAAAATGCGAAAAACAAAAACGAACAAATCAACGACCAAGTAACGACAAGGGGATTTAACTCAATACCAGTTTGCTGATCGTCGTTTAAAAATAGCAAATAACTTCCTTGTCGTTACCTTGACGTTGATTTGTTTGTTTTTGTTTCACGCATTGCATTGGTTAACTTTTTATCACGACTCATTTTCGTATAAAACCTAGCCAAGTTACTACTCTTATTTCAGAACTCGTTTCTTTCTCTGATGAAAGGCCTTTGCTCAAAACGTTGGAATTCTTTAAGATCAACCACAGCAGTTACCAACCTTTAAAACTTTTATCTTAAAGTTTTGTATGTTTGATATAAGTCAATCATTGAATAAAGGAAATACAGTCAAAACAGCCTGGTAACCTAATCCACTTAAATAAAGATGGTCGCAAAGAGGACCACCCAATCAATGTGATAGGATTAGGAAAGCCATCGAAATGTCAGGGATTCCTCATCCAATGAAACGACGGCACTTGCACAATGCCTCTTTCCTATTTATTGGTGTAAGCGGACTATCGATTGAAGGTCTCTTTATTACGAAAATGTCACTGAATCGATTAAGGTCAGAGACCTGTATTCAGGTTGTACACCAGAAGATAAGCAGCATTAAACCTGGATGTAGAGAGGCACAAGGAACAGTGGAAAATCATTTCTGGAGACTGAGCAACTGACAGTCGATTCCTACCCAGTGCTGCTACGTTCAGTAAATTCCGGGCTTACTTTTACTTATCTATTAAAACTACTCATGTCAATAAGAGCAATAATTCCGTTAGTGCCTCTTTTTACAGTTAGTATTGTCAAATCTGCATTGAACTGTACCTTATTAAGCAGACATACTGAATGAAGTCATCTTCTGGTGAAGAGTCATGTTTTTACTCAATCAAGTAAAGGTTGCTTGTATTCAATTTTTTGAGATTTTTCGTGGGCCACCGACCCGAATCCTGCGATCAAGAGCCGCTATAGCTTTTTCCGAGGTAGTTTTTAAAAGGACGAACAAGAAAATGTATTAAGTGAATTGGAACTTAATGGTACGACGTGGCGTGTTTAAGTCTCAGAACTGATGATTGTCCTACATCTTAAAATTTACATTACATTTGCATGTAAAAACTTTTTCAAGATAGCAGTCAGCTGAAAGTATCATAGTGTAACATCTTCTAAAGATATTAGTAAAAGGGATCTCGAGTATTTATAACATTGAATGAGTGGGATCAGTTAAAATATTCACCATTCACACCTTCTTGGTTCTATCAAAGAACGAAGGAACACACTCCAGAATTTTCTTCGTTCTTTTTTTTTAAATCGTTTCTTTAATGATAAGTAATAGTGAAGAGATGGCGTATACACAATTTAATTAACATTGTCACTAAAAGAGTGAAAATGGTCAAGTCAAGAGCGAGAGGTATGAAAGGTGTGATTGATATAAATTTTCAGTTACATTAACAAATGTATAGAACATGCAATTACGATTATAGATGGTGTGTTTGGTGGACAAGAACAGAATCTTGATGTTATTGAAATAGCTTCTTACCAGCAAATGTGAGGACGTTCTTACGTGAGCCTCAAAAAATTTAAGCTCTGTTTTTCAACTTAGTTTCTAAAAGCCACTGACTTTTAAAAACATGTTCACGACCCATTAACACTCTAACCCCTAATCCTCAGATACAGGCTGGATTTAATACATTCAAATTGGATGTAATGTTGCATGTGCCGATTTCAATAGAATTTTAAAAGGATTTCTGATTGATTGAATAATTACAGTTTCTCGTAAAAACTCTTGGTGTGAAAGGACTTTACTCCCAATGTTTTCTTATAAAGTTTTCTTTTCTGTTTTATGAAACGAAACTTCACAATTAACCTACACTGCTGAAGTCAACTGAAAAATGTTGATTCGAGCGGGATTTGAACTCGCACCTTCAGGATACCGGTCCACCGCTCTACCTGTATCCCGAAGGTACGAGTTCAAATCCCGCTCGAGTCAACATTTTTCAGTTGACTTCAGCAGTGTAGGTTCAATTGTGAAGTTTCGTTTCATAATACCCTGAGGATGATTCTGAAATAGAATTGAAACACTGCACATCCATCCTCATGGATAGCGTTAAGTTGTCGCGAGAATATTTCGTGCACTTAAATTGGATAAAAACTCGCTTTCAATCCCTGTGGACTCGATAGCTGAACAGGTAGAGCGGCGGACCGATATCCTGAAGGTGCGAGTTCAAATCCCGCTCTAGTCAACATTTTCAGTTGACTTCAGCAGTGTAGGTTAATTGTGAAGTTTCGTTTCATAATACCCTGAGGATGATTCTGAAATAGAATTTACTGTTTTAGTTGACTGCTTATTATTTAATGTTTGTTAGTTAGCAGACTGGTTATTTAGACACAACGCATGCAGTCCCCATCTAATTTACTAGAAACAGCTCACCCTCATTTGTATCCAAATTTAACGAAATTCCTGAAAACCATAATTGCTGATATTTCTTAGTGAAAATTCAAACATGAATATTCATTATTTTCGTGAATCTAGTAGCTTTTCATTTTCTGTCCATGTTGTATATGTGAAGTATTTTCAACACAAATATTTAAGTCACTCCCTATTCATTATGTAATTCGCTCTCAGTTTTATACTTTTTATTTTACAAATGATAATAGTCGAACTTAATTTTGGATAGTTCAATTGATCCAGTGGGTGAAACATCTCTACAATATTATGGTCGATTCCTTAACTAATTCAACAGAAAATTTGTGTGATCGATGCTCACATTACGTTGGCAATGTAACCAAGAATCCTAAAAATTCTGGTTAAAGCAAGATTTGTGATGACAAAAGAGCCTTGATATCGTTATTTTACAACAAGTTTCTTTAGCGGAAATTTAACATCAAGTGTTTGTAAATTGTCGCTCTGGCTTTCTCAGATAAAACGAAATTATTCTTTCTATCGTTCTTACCGGAATATTATTGCAGTTTACTCGATAACCATCTGTACCATATGGAAATTTAGACGAGGTTTCTCCCTTGGTATTAACGTGATTATCTGTCGTATAACACATGGTCCATCCACCACCAAATGATGTCATATCGCAATAGGCTCTGAAAGCATTTTCTTCGCTTCCTCCATCAGGATCTATCTTGTACACTCCATCGCCATTGTTCAGACCTTTGTTCTTGATATCAAGACAACTTTTGCCTAGGAAAACAAACGAAGTGAAAAAGTAAACAGTAATATCCCTTACGAAAATTTCACGTGTTATTTCACATGTGAAAGACATATGGAATTGGAACATTTTCATTTATGAAATTTTCATTTCACACATGAAATGCATGGGAATGTTTTCGCATATGAGAGATTTAATTCACATGTGAAATGAACTGGTTGAAAATTTCACATGTGAAATCTTGGTGTACGAAACAAGTATTTCACACGTAAAATGGAACATTCACCAATGAATATTAATTTCACATATGAAATTTTCACTTCACATATAGAATTGAAATAATTCACATATGAAACATTTTCATATGTTAAATTGCATATGAAATGTTTTGTTAGGGATAATGCAAGAGAAGCTTAACTCTGAGTAAGTTAAAATTTAAAGATCAATAAGACGATGTGACAATCAAATATTTTTGTACAAACCAACAACTTTTTTGGCAGGTTCTCCAGCTGGAACCATTGTTCTCCATTTTTTCCCATCACTATGCTGTATGACAATTCTTAAAGTGTCTCTTTTTTTCGGCGTGCACATCCCTCCTTTATAGTTTTGTGCGATATAAAACGCGTAAGAATAAATTTCGGAGATATCGTTGGGTAACACGTAAACATTCTAGAGACTTATATAGTGGTGGGATTGTATCTCCTGATTTAGAGATCATTAAAGAATTCAAGATGGTGTATTTTAGTGTAATAATCAAATAACAAAATACTAATGGTTTTCCGGCTGACATTTCTATGCTGTACAGTCTCCTTCATATGCTGGATGGCCAAGCTCTTATCTGGAAGTAATTTCAAGTTTTAATAGAATGAAAGACTTTTCCTGGTCTGGACTACATCAGCTGACCAGAGACTGACATAAGGTGGCCTGATCCTTCTCCTCCGTAGAGCTTTCGAGTTCCTTCGTGTACGTCATGTAGTGTTCAACAGAAGTCATACCCAACGTGAACTAAAACCGGGCTGCCTGCTACCGTGAGATTCTAGTCAGTCGTGCCATCCGGGCACTTAAACTCATTCTTGAAACGCATAAAAGCAGCTATCTTTGCAATGCACAATTTAATTTGGCCCTTATGTTGCGACATCAGAGTACAGTTTCACCTTCCTGAATACAGTCTGATAAAAATGATTGCTCAGCAAACAATTCTTAAATAACTTGTTTAAGCCGATAATTATTATACGTAAACCTTGTTCACTCCCACGATGTAACACGTGACACTTGCGGGATCCAGACTTGGCTTGATGAGAGGGGGACCCAGCCTAGGAGTAATAATTAAGTTGTAGCATTTTGTGTTCTGCTCTAAGCTTCTCCAGGGAAATCACATGTTTAGTTGTTTGAAACTTCTTTTAGAGAACACCGAGATATTCAAGCGTATATATATATATAGTATTTACCAAAATGTGCGACTACATATACATATACACACATACACACATATACATGTACATGTATATATATATATATATATATATATATATATATATATATAGCGACAGCAAAATTTTGTCTTTTGTATTTACTTAATATATATATATATATATATATATATATAGCGACAGCAAAATTTTGTCTTTTGTATTTACTTAATATATATATATATATATATATATATATATTATATATATATATATATATGTATATATATATATATATATATATATATATATATATATATATACATATATTATGTATAACATGTTTAATTCAAGTTTATTTAATTATAAGCGACAAAATCTTTCATATTACTTATTGAGGGGAAAGACACGTGTTACCACTGTGCTATCAAAATCCGACAAGCCGAACAGTTTTTAAATATTTCAAGAACAGACAAACAAATCCACAATCAATTTTTTCCCGGACCAGCGCGCCTGAAAATCTCAAACTTCAGAGGTCTTAATGGGTCAACGTGTCTAACTCTACGCGGATGTTTTAAAAATTGAATGCTTCATACCTCCTTCTATGTCCAAATGCGTACTGCACTTCTAACCTTGAAACATTGACTTGCTTGTTTTTCCTCCTCACGGTATTGTGAGATTTTTAAATGTTCATTTAAAAGGTAAAGAAGTGATTTAAAACTTTTTATCATGGTCTTATAGACGTAAGACTTCTTAAATGGTAAAAAGTAATTGATAATTCTTTGAAATGTTGATTTCCTGTTCACGGTGTAAATGAACCTAAAAATTTCCGTTACGTGTTATTCACATTGATTGCGTCGCGCCGTTCCCGATAAACAGCCCTCTTAAATTCTTGTTCCTGGACTGTAATATAGTTGGCGAGCACTCAACCTTACTGCCTCAGTCCAACAACTCTTTTTCTACATGCCGATCATATGATGAGTTTAAAATCATTTGACTGAATGTCAATCAAATTAATGAATAAACTTATAAAATCTTTCTTGACGAACAACTACTCCAGTATTTTAGCTCATGCTCTGTAGAAAAGGCATAAAATTCAATGCTAAGGAGATGATGACATGAGTTTGGTTATCTTAACTAAAGGAACTGATATCGTGTCACCAAAATCTTTTTAAGTTTACAAAATCTTTCTGAAACATAAATTAATTGTGGGATTTTTCAATAGCATAATGAAATTAATATAAACTTGCTATTGTTAGTGTTCATTTAAGTTTTGGTAGTGTTTTGTTGAAACGAGTTTGCCAGCTTGCTCGGTTAGTACAAATAGCCCATAAATCTAGGTTTTGAGCAATAATCTTTGTAACAGAAAAATATTGTGAAATTTTGACCAAAATGTATGAATCCAGATACTCACTATGTAGTGGCACCACCCTTCGTTCGCCAAGTACAGCACAAACAAAGTTACCATGAACATTGCCATCTTTCTGTTGAACAGCAAGTTGTCCCTCCCTGGTCCACCAAAACTGCTTGTCTCTCACCAATATGTCTGCTCTTTATTTATGCTAGGGCAACAAAATAGAACAGATGACTGAACGCATGCTCTGTATGGAAACTTCCCCTGCAATTCCTGTGCCATTTAAGGCCACAAGAGAGGCGTTTTCCCCTTAAGTTCATCAGACGATTGATTGTATTCGAAAAAGTGACGCCTCCTTCAACAGAATCTTTCATCAAAACAAAGAGAACTGAGATAATCCTTTATCTCAAGAGTAATCCCAACGCCGTCCTTGTTCTGAGCACAACTTCACTCAGGGCGTTTTAATACACTCAGGACGGTAGCTCTTGAAGCGGTGAAAGTTGTTAGTTGAGTTTGACTTCAACGCATTCAACTGTGTCCTTTTGGAAACTATGAAGTATTCTGGAGGTTAAAATACAAATATCAAGCATCAAGTACGACATTAGTGATGAGTGGTTTCTTTTAAGTGATGAAATTTAGATTGCCTCATCACCGCCGTCACCGTCTCACGTTGTTTATGATCCCTATTATAAGACTACAGACATAATCACGAGCATTTTTTTTTTGGTAGACTTTGATTAAAGCGTGGTTCACACTTGAACATAAGCATAAGCATAAGGTTGAAACGAAATGCAAAACAAAGCAATAACGTCAAGCTTGCGACATGAAGATCGAAGCGAGTGTAAGCATAAGATGATAGCCCAAGCATAAGCCAAGAACCGAACAAAAGACGAAACAAAGAAAAATTCTTGTCTCATCTTGGCAAGTCCCAGAGGAGATGCCATGCTTTGCTTTCGTACTGATCTTGTCCTTTTGCTTAAGTCGCTAGTGTGAACCAGGCTTAACTCTTTCATTCATGATGTCTCACTCTTGTCCTTACTTCTCTTGTTCTTTTGTTTTGTTCTTTAGGTTGTCCTTTTGTTGTAATTTGTTTTTGAGCCATGACATGGATGAGAGAGAGTGAAAGATGCACCACTTTACCATGTCCATGATTAGGATTTTCCTTTAGCCTCAACATGCACACAAATACACAATACAACTCGGCAAGAGGCAAGAGATAATTATAAACCCAATCATATGTCGACTGACTTACGTTTCCCCTTTCCAGCAGTTGAGGTTAGTGAACTAACTCATTTTGCTGAAACACCATATGACAACAAATAGAACGGAAATAGTTCTTATCATTCTGTGATCGAAACACGCCAAGCCGCCAGGCGAGTGTTTTTAGCTTTTTGAAAGTCGTACAACATCCCGAGTGTTTGGATGACAGTATACGAAAAATGGCAATCCATTGGGTATTTCTTTTACAAAATCCTTTAGCCTGAATATGCACACAAATACACAATACAACTCGGCAAGAGGCAAGAGATAATTAAAAATCCAATCATATGTCGACTGACTTACGTTTCCCCTTTCTAGCAGTTGAGGTTAGTAAACGAAATCATTTTGCCGGAACACCATATGAAAATTGATAGAACGGAAAACAAATTCTTATCATTCATATCCTCACTTACATCCTGTTCATTAGTCCAAAAGTATGACTTATGTTTCCCTTTCGTAGCAGTTTTCATTTAGTTGACTTTAGTAAACCAAATCATTTTGATAAAAGACTTATCAACAATCCATATGACGGAAGTAAGTCTATAATTATTCATATCCTTTCTTGGTTTTCCTTCATCATATGAAACACCTGACTTCCATTTCTCCTGGCTAGCTGTTTTCGTTTAGTTGACGTTAGTAAACTATATCATTTTGCTCACAAACCTAACCATCGCAGGGTTGGATACGGTGAAAAGTTGGCTGTAGTCCACCCTCTCACGACAGGAGGAGTGTCTTTTTTATATCCACAAAATGTACATGTATTATTCCCAGAAAATGTGCCAGTAGGAATGACTCGTCCTGGCAAAGTCTTCTGTTGTGCGTCGGGTCTCCTTCAAGATTTTGACAATCCGCGCCAGGCAAGACTTGCGAGAAATTGCGAGACCATCTAAAGGAATATGAAATATAACGTTTCTGGGTGCTCTAGTCTGCTGTTATCTTCCCATTCACAATTGACGTTTATGTTATTAACTAAACTTAACATATACGGTGAGGTTAAAATATAGGGGGAAAATTACCCGCTGTGCACTCTTAAATTTTCGCTTTGTTTTTTTCGAAATTTTTTTCGTGGCGAGGCACACAAATAGTTTACTACAAATTTTTTTCCAGCAACTGTTACATTTCCTGTAAAAGATCAGATAATTAAATATAATATATAATATGACATTAAACGTATTTTAATACATCAGTGTAATTGTTACTATAGTAATTTCTCGGTATCATCAATGTCATTGATATTCGTGAATCCAATGTCCTATTTTTTTCCGGACCTCCATCTCACAGAGGGCTCCAGATCTGCTCCAGATACGTCAATAACTATTCACGTCCTATTTTGATTCCCAATCATCGGATCAAACACGTGACGTACGTTTCCCCTGGTGAGCAGTTTTCATTTAGTTGACATTAGAAATACAAATAACTTTGCCGGAAACTTAACAATCATCGATATGAAGGGAATTCATCTTTAAGTAAGAGTTGATCAGTGATCATGAGTGTGATAAAGGATTTAACACCATGACTGAAGCATTACTAACCACTTTATTTCATGACTCAGCCACAGCGAAATCGTTTTCTTTTTTCACCATTTTAAAGTCGAAGAAACGTTGGTCGTTAGACATTAAGATACTCACTTATTACCTCACGATAAGCGGTTTATCTCACTGTCTTCAAAGGAGAGCCGTCTCATAAGTGGTTATCAAACAACTGAATACTAATAAGCAGAATAAAACTAGGATTTAAAGCTTCTGTTGAGACATTTAATTGTGGAAGTATCATGACATAATTTTTCATACTTTCTGTTGCTTCCAATTCATCAGTTTGAATGACCTTTGGTAATTTTCAATCACAGGGGAAATGGTCGTTTCTATTGACATGCCAAATGATTTGTTATAAAATAACGGCAGATGAATAGCAGTTAACTTGGTAAACACAATGACGTTGGCAATTCTCCCGAAAATCATCGACTATCAATCAGAGCCAAGCTTAAGAAGATTGAACCCTGGTCAACAATGCGAAGCCACTTCAACGCAGTGATAAAGAGGAAAAACAAGAGTTTTTTTAATTTATTTGAAAGTCCAGCAACACACCAAGTGTTTGAATCACAGTATTCAAACACACGAAAAACGTTACGTGTTTCTTTTATAAAATAAAAAGATTGAACGTGCAAAACAAATTTCACTTCACTTTTGGAGGGAAATTTTCCGTCTTTAGATATTCTTATCCAAAAACGGGTATTAATCAATCAGAGCTCGCGAAGAGGTCACGTTATTTTATAATAACCTTTCTTGCATGAACTTTTGTTTCTTTTTTTCTGTCCTCGTTTTGTTTTATGTTTTGTTGGTCGCACTTCTTCTGTTGCAGTAGCTTGTTCTTGAATGACAAGTGTGAGCATGAAATATTTAGCTGCCCGTACAACTTTTCAAATGTATTCACATGAAATTGCACTTAGCCTAACTGCCTTTTTATCAGTGACTATTGGCATGAATTCTTCAATAGTGAAACGTGTAATGCGTCAAATGTGTAAAGGTTTCCTCGGTTCGTTCAAACAGGAAGGCAATTTTATTCTTATCGCAACAAAGTGCTGATAAAAGTAATTCTGGGCTACGTCAGTTTTGCATTTCGAATCTTGACGTCGATGCATTATCATTCCATATTACGATTTTGGAATTTAACTGTCTTATTACTTTTTATTTTTTAATACACACGTTCTCAAGCTGTTCTCTCAGAAAAACTTTCTGAGTCCCTGACGGGAATCGAATCCGTAACCTTCTGATCGCCGGTGAGACGCTCTAACCATTGAGCTACAAAGACTCAGATGGTGAGCGAAGGTTAAATTTGTGTACTGGTTCGTATAGATGGTAGACATATGTACTGCCAGTCTGCTAGTGTGTCTGCTAGTCTATCCAAATTATATTGTCGTTACCAAAATAAAACTGAACGAGTTTAAGCTAGAATACAGTTTTGACCTTTCTACGTACAGACGTTATAAAAATTTTCTTTTTTCCTTCCCTTAGCTTTGCCAATCATTCACGTCTCCACCTTTGATTGAAATAAATTCCAGGCAACACATTCTTTGGCAAACCAACATATTTTGTGTACTTTAATGAAGCAGAGAGTTGGAGTAATTTTGAATGAGAATGAAAACAAGTAAGTGGCATTTGACCACGTTCGCGGTCAAACATAGGGAACTTAATTTCAAGTTCATTGTAACGAATTGCCAACTTAAGAGAAACCACTACACCCACAAATGGATCAGCCAGCAAAACAAGTGCGTTGATCTATCTCACCTCAAGGTGCACCATTCACGTGAGTAATCTCAAGGACATTGTCGAAGTTGGAAAACACCATTTTCGTTTTCCCAAGATGTCACTAACCACCTTTCCGGATTGAGGCGATTGACGAACCAGGCAAAAAACGTAATCGTAGGATAAAAATCAAAGTCCAGCAAAAAAGTGCGGAACATAGGCATCGAGTAAAATAAAATTTAATACGTACAGTTCCAACGTTTCGTTGCTTCGCGCAACATCATTAGAGAATGTGTCCTACAAAGACAGTATAATTATATTACAGCGGTTATATTTCAGAGTTCATATTACTGGCTATTTAAGCATCAGGCGTTGAAGAAATTAGTGACGTGAGAAGGGTGAGAATGAAGACATAAAATAGACTATGAATGACTGGCTATTTTGAGTTCTCCCGCACTTTCATAATTGTTTCTATTGCTCAGTGGGAACAGTTAGAAAAAAACGCTTTCTATTTCTATTATAAAGTATCTTCACACCAAGCCAACCCAACTCGACCTGGCTATTGTATAAACGCTAAGAGCATTTTATTCGTAGATGGGTTGATCCAGGTTGGCAAACTACCCCAGGTTTGGTACCAACCCGGGCTCGTTGGCAAAAGGTGACAGGCTGAAACATGAATCTCCTCTTAGGGCCTGTTTACAAGAACTCGGGTTAGCCACAAATCCGGGTTAATAATTTATGTTTTCATGGGCAATGGGTCAGATCTGGATGGCCATACTGGACCCCTTAACGGTGCTTTTCGTATAAATTAAAATAGTCAAACTTTCCCATATGTTGAAAAAGTAAGACAAGTATATGTTCCTATAGATCAGGTCAATTGTTCTCCATGGAATGGTTTAAGGATGTGCCACTTTTACGGTACTTTCTATGTTTTCTTTTAGTAGAGGAAAGCTCACGGTTGGCAAATTTTAAACTATAGTAAATTCACATTCTCAAGAACAGCTTCTACACATAGCCCAAAGGGAATACTGGGCAGCACTGGAATGTTGTTGGCACTTGCTTCAGTAGTTTCTGAGTAGTATTACCAATATGAGTGCTTTTGGAGTAAATTGAAAAGTGCTGAACAAATATACCGTATCTTCCTGCTGAGTGATGTAATTTAGGTAACAATTAGTTGGTGCGTGAAGGCCTCCAAAATCTGGTGCCTCTAGCTTACGTGCCTTGAAGTGACAGAAAAACTTTCTGTTATCATCTAGGTTGATTGCCACCAGAGCTTCTGTGCAAGATGAACAACTGTGGATCTTCATACACTTGAACAACAAATAACCAGAAACATATGCGATGGCGTTCTCTTTGATAATGTTTGAGTTTGCATCTATCTCCCAATAATCTATTTGTCTAATTTCTAGAGTTTGTAGTTGAGATGGTGCAGTGACACGTGGGTTAGAATTTGATGTTCTTCCAAACTGGGCCAGAAGCTCATCCATGTGCTCAGCACAATTCCCAGCTAAGAATGTGAGATATGAACTGAAAAACAATTTCCTAAATGCTCTGGAGTTCCTAAATGAACTGGTGTTGGATTATCACTAATCACTCCCTGTTGTCGTATGGTGCCAAAGAAATTTTCCAGTGCATCTGTATTTACCATTCTTGTGAAAAGAAACTGGAACTCGTGGTTTGACTTAAGGTAATTCTAAACTAGTAAAATTACATTCAGTGTGACCAGCCACCTATTGAGACACTTAATTTGACTTGCATGTCACATCTTCATTTCCATCAAATACTTTCAATTCTTTTATGAAGACGATGGCTTCTTTCAGAAAATCTTGGTGTTGTGTGGTTTTGATATGAGGTGTGGAACTGTTGACACTGTCAAATATGGAGTCAAATTTCAAAAGAAACTCAGCAGTACTCATGGCAGCTGATGGGAAGGCCTCCCATACTGACATAAATGCAAATTGAAGCTGTTACAGTGTGACGTAGGATTTGTGTGGCATACTTGACCTTCATTTTGTCAAAATTGGCGGACTTAATGTGTTTTTCTGTTAACTTTGGCACATATCGGGAGTGGAGTGCTTTGTCGTCCTGATAGAAATTCTCAATATCCTTCCACGTGGCAATGTGCAGACCAAAGCGAAAGAAGTGCTTCACCAAATTGTTTCGGACACACTTTAGCAAATGTGCGGTATCTAACAGGAGGAAGTATTTCTTGTTATGAATGAACTATGGCCTGTCAGGAGTAACCTTTTGACGGTTAGCCAAACTTTGAAAATTGGAACCCATGTCAGATATCGCTCCCATAACTTGAAGACCTATGCCATCCAGTTTATCAAGTGCCTCCTTCACCAAATCATCCACGATACGACTGGGACATCCTCCATTGACCATCGCATAGCCAAGTAGCTGCTTCCAATTCCCTGAAAGCCCGCGCACCATGAACACTAGTGCAGATGTTGCCACTTTGTTGGTACGGCAACCACCCTCAAAGTCCTCCAGACCAATGATTTTGTCACCATGTATGCTGTAAAATAGATGTGTTTTCAAAGACATCTCATCCATACATAGGATACACAGTTTTTCTATTTTGGCCATCTGCTGAACTTTCTTTTGAATTGTTTTTAGAGCTCCTTGAGATATACCAATGGTTATGCGCATTTCTGATATGTATATCTGCAAAGGGAGGACTTTGATGGCAAAACAAATAATTTTGAAAGCAACCGATATGATTTTCCTCTAGCATGATATAAAGAGATGGCCAATGATTTCATCTGTGGTGAACGCCATCTTCCGTGTTTCTTTCTGGAGTGCAATTTGATCTACATCTTTACAAATTTTGCTAGGGTCTCAGGAAGCTTTTCTAGCGCTTTTTACAATGCCTTTTCTTCTCTCCTTTATTTTCTTTTTGAAACTTTGTTGAGTGCTGTCTGCAACCGCTTGATTTTCTTGACTTGTGACTGTGTGGGGTTGTAACCGAACTAAAAGTTAAAATTTGTGTTGTCGGTGAATGCTAAGTAAAGTACCGAAGGTCAGAACAGCGTGGGCTCAAAGCACGAGGAGATAAGAAAAATGTCATGGCAAGAGGCGAGCGAGTTTTCTTTACATTTTGAATAAAGCTATACCTTGAACAGTTCAATATCAACTGTGTTTGTTGGGGTGGTAAACGGAATCTCAACAGATTTATTACTCTAATTCTAAAATGTTGACCATACGAAAGCTCGAAGAAAACTAAACACTACAGAGTAAAAAACAACAACAAAACACTTTGAGTACAAAGAAAATAAAATAAATAAAAAAGTAACTCGTATTTGTCACAGATTCGAACTCACTCGCGACCGATCGCTCTTGGTCCCACTATCCACCACACTTACGTGTGCAGGCTCAGTTGATGCTGGTTAAACTTGACAATTTGTAAACATCTCGTCGTTTAGTGAGGGTCCTCAGATTACACTTGGGGAACACTAAAACGCCTGGTTGGTGTCCACTGTTCCGGTGGCAAAGACCGTTTACGAAAGGGAAAATAGGGAACTTAAGAAACCAGGTTTTTCGCGAAGACGGCAATGTGAGAGACCGAGTGGGTCTGGGAAGAGTATGGCATTGTTCCCATCAAAGTACGGGAAGTTAAGCAAAGCAAAATGTCAAGCTGGAAGGTCTATGAAGTGCTTGAATATTTGCTTCGTTCACACCATGGCACGGTCTCGATGTATGACAGAGTAAGGGTTCTTTTTTTGTTTTCAATTTATCGGACAATTGATCTTTGAAGTGCATGACCTCAAATATTTACCACATTATATCGGAGTCCAAGATGTCCCTGCATTATGAAATACAAATAACTGACGATAATACAAATATCATAACCTGACCTTGAATTGACCTTTCAATGATCTAGACATACAAATTTTGAATAATTCGTTCTTCGGAAACTATCCGACCATAAAAAAAAAAAAAAAAGAATAAAGAACCTAGTTGAAACTATTTTATCTTTGTGCTCATTGTCGTGGTTCGATAAGGTTTACAACCAACATTATATAAACACAATTTTTTCAAAGTTAACGAACAAGTTTTAGTTTTTTCTCGAGCGAAATAGCAAGAAAAGGACTGAACATATTAACCACAAAGCAAACTGATCAAGAAATACTCTTTCGAGCCTAAAAGACAGATATTTTACTCACGTTCTAGAGACAACAGCAAAACTTCTATTTTGACGTCGGTGCCGAAGCCCGACGGCGGATTAAGACAACGAACATCGTCATCTGGAAGTAAAAATAACATCTGGTCGCCGTCGCAGAAAACGGCATTTCCTAAGTTCTCTAATAGCGTCGGCGATGTCGCAAAGTCCTCATCGGCGACCGTCGCCGACATACGAGAACTAGGCTTAGAATTTCAGTTACGCAAGACGGTTGTCCAGTTGTTGGAACTATGATTTAACATACATCAACTTTCACGTTTCAGAAAAAACTGCTTCGTGATCAAAGCTTAGCAGTCAAAGCTTTCAAGTGGTACACATTTTGCTGTTCATTACCAGAAAATATACCAAAAAAACACCCTGTCTTGTCAGTTGTCAAAATCGTCCAGTTGGTAGGTTGAGTATTATTAATAGTGATTTTGGAGCCTTTATGTTCAGGTTAACCGAGGGAACGCGGTGCATGTGAATTTAGCAAGATAGGACTGTCGACAGGTATCATGTGCTTCTGATGAGTGTTAATGGTTAGTCAAGGACAGCTCACTATTATTTAAACCTTTGTTGTTATTTTAAGATACTCCACGGCGTGCTTCCACTACGACTCAAGAATCATTTCAAATGAACTAATAATCACCTTGCATTGTGGGAGAAACAAAGAGCACAAGAACAAACGATGACGTAATGTGCTGTTTTTGGAATAACTCAAGTTCAGCTCATCACCCGGTCCCTGCGTCTATATTGCAATGCATTATGGTAGAAAAATTGGCGGAACTGAAAGCAGTCTCTTTCGTCAAAATATGAAGCGGTTTAACGTAGGTAGTACTATTGAAGTCTGTGGATAGTGGAACGAGGACTTTAGTCAATGATTGGACCTGGGAGTACAGCCACAAACTCCGAACATATAGGCCTTTTTGGTAATCAGTTTTTTAGGCCATTGCTAAATTAACAGGCGAGTATGAAAGACTCAAGTGGATAGTCAGTAGACCGAGCAATGGCCTGAAACTAACAGCCAAAACCCCCCACCAACTCTGGCCATGTTGGGTTTAATTTTTGTCCTTGAATTATCGTTCCAGTATAATTAAATATCAAAAGGTGGTACTACGGTCCCGTATTGGACCTTGTTCAGCCAAGTTTTTCAATTAACAGACATGTAAGTGACATAGTATTCTTCAAACTTCTACTTTATCTCGTAATATCAACTACTATTGTCCACTGGACACAGTCCCTCAAGCTGATAAGTGATCTAACTTCAATATTTCAAATGAGATCATTTGGATCATTTACTTCGAATTACGTACAGAAAGACCATACTGTGGGACAACTGAAGTTAGACAGACTTAATTTCGTGCCTCCGCAGTAAGTAGACTGTGTAATAGCTTTATGTTCCCTAATCTTACCTCGTGGCTTCACGGCTTGGATCGTTGTATTCCGTCGCCGGATTAAGGTAAGCGGTGCTCCCGTATCGATACGTTGCACTTTTGGGTACTGGCTTTGGTACTCGTCATTGTATTGTCGGCCCTTGGTCGGGGAATAGTCGGATGTGGTTCGGCGAAATTTGGTATACGATGAAGAAGATCGGGTCCCAAATGGCCGTAGGTACATGCTGGAGTATGGTTTCGGGCTTGGATGTGGTGGCAGGACGTCTGCAGGTGGAGGGGGAAGCCTGTTTGGCGAAGGCTCGTCGTCGTATCTGGAGTAATGCAGGCGGCGGTCATGTGACGCTGGTTTACTGGATACGCGAGTCTCCTACACTGTATGAAATGAAGACATTGTTAACTGGCGTTTCTATCAGTTTTAAGCAAACTGTTCTTCCTGTACTTAAAGAAAGGGTCATTCCTTATATACCCAGTGTTACGTAGAAGGAAGCAATAGTGTCTTGAAAATGTCATGAATTACTGCTAAATTGTTCTTTCCAGAGTTCAAATAAGGACCATCTTTTATGGATCTAGCGTTAGTGTTGAAGGAAACCAGACTACCTAGGTAACTCAGTCAGTTATGTATGTAAACTGTACTAAAAATTCAAGTAAGGACTATTCCTTATAAGTTTGGTCTTAGTGCGTAAAAAGCCACAGTACCTTTGCAACATTATCAGGTATTATTGAACTGTTCTTTCTACAGGAACAGTAAGAACCACGTCCTACGTACAGCATCCAGTGTTAGTACAGAGGAAAACTAAGTTTAAAAAAGTTTACAGTAATTATTAACATGACTTTATTCTACATTGAGTTTAAACGAAGTCTTTAATTGCTCACCTTCACTTCCAGCTCATCACGTCGTCTCTCAGCCAGTTCCTTGTCAGTGTCCACATTTACAATTTTAGCTCGGGCTTCGGCTGGGTAGTAACTCGAGAAAACAAGATTTTCCACCCAGAGTCCTGTGCAAGTATCAATGATCATGTTGTGTGGTTGCTTGTTGACCTGGTAACTGGTTCTTGTTGTTGTAGTGGTCATTGTCGTTTGCATTGTTAGTGCTTACTTGTCGAGAGCTAAACACAAAATAACAGGACTAAAATGTGAGCGAGGTTGTCAATAAAATGCTATCACCGATAATGTTCCCCATGTTCAAGACATGGCCGGATACATCAAAATGAATTGTGGATACCCTATTTGCATATCCAATTTCGTGCCGTACTTATATTAATGAATCAACCTGAATGCAATGAGTGAAGAAAAAGACGAAATGCCATCTTTCGTGAATGGTTAATTGGCGTTTGGTGAATGCAGAACTCCAGAATTTTATCGTTCCCGTTTAAATGAATTGGACAATGATACACTAACTTCATGTTAAACTCTGGTGTTCTGGTTAACTTAGGCATTTTTCTAAATTTTTTAGCCAACCTTTTTACAGACACTTCATCAAAAGGATTTTCCGATGAATCACTGAAAGTATTTGATTGAACCATCCTATTAACATTCGAAAACTGTAATACGAAAGCACTCGTAAAAAGGAATTCGTCGGGTTCACGTAGTTTGCCCAAAGAAATAATGACTGACTGTTCGAGATAAATAATTGATGAAAGATGATTGATTGAACTGATTTCAATTAGAATCAACGTGATAATTCCCAAATAAATATTAATCAATGCACGATAAATCAGATGATCATAATCAATAATGACGAAATTGAATAATCAGGAAGTAATTTTGGATTTTTAAAAAATATTCAGTATGCTGTAAAGTTATCGGAGAACATCGAAATGGTGATTGGTGTTTAATCAATAACAGACAATCAATACAACATAAATCATGATGAAGACGATAAACAAGACAACATAAATGAAGTAGATAATATAATCATCCTGTCAAGTTGTTAGTGGTGCTAGAGACTACCCAAGCCATAACAGCCAGGAGAGCAGTTATTTCTCACCAGTAAATACAATACTATACTAAGCGACATCAGAAACACAACACCTCAAGTAACGACTATATGAACCATACTACAATATACCACATTCTTTGCCACACCACAAATACTGTACCATTTTTCCAAGTTTATCCCACCTTATCACACCCACCATATCTAACCCAACAAACTTGATAGATCACTACCAATTCAGGCTACTTCTGATGGAATATACGTTCAATACTACCAATTTTCCCCCCTAGAACCTTTGGCACGGATGCCCACCATTTTTAACTTTTTTTGGGCTAAAGTTCAGATAAAACTACAAGCCAACCACTCAACACCCGGCAGAACAAAGCCATAACGAAACCAGACCACGCATTATGAGCTAATAATGAAGTCACATGTGAAACTAGTCACCATACTACATCGCACACAAACCCAGTAACCACACTACTCTGATAACCAATCACCACGACACATCGCACACACCCAATTACCACATCACACTCACAATCACCACACCAAACAAAACCAATTGTTACACCGCATTGCAAACGCAACCAAAACTGCATCACATCAAACAATACATCAAACCAAATTTAAGTCACGTGATACCTTCCCACTGACCCAAGAAATACAGGTATATATAACATAGCATGACAAACTAGTCTGTCATAATAAAAAACATGATTATCCTTAATTTGATTTTCATACCTCGGAACAGTCAATCATTAATGCCGTGCAACACCAGCCAAAGAACCAACTGAAATCACAGGATTTCCGAGAACCACCAAACATTTCGAAGTACCTAAAATGCCATGAGATGTGTATGCTGAAGTCAAACCTAAAGGCACGGCGCATGCTCTAAAGGTTACCATGCAGTGCCCTGATAATCATCAGCAGCGCTTTGATAGTAATCTCCCAGTGGTCTGATGAATTACGTGCAATACGCGAATTAATTATGGTTTGGGTAGCGAGTAGTAATTGTAAGTTTACTACATCAGGGATTGTCGACCCTGCCTACGCGAGACCCGATTTCAACTAGCTCTGGTTGATAGCACTCGGTGTGGGCCCCTACTCAGGGTGACGGAGTCGCCTGCTCCCTTGTAGGTAATGCCTTTTTAGGCAAAGGCTAAGGGTCCTCCCCCGACAGAAAAGGTTGGCGCCAGGAAGGGCATCCGGCCATAAAAATTTCAAGCCTCAAAGCACCCAATATGGCAGTCAAGAAGCAATGGGCATGGTACAGCCCGAAGTATCATATGGGGGTCTCCATCTCCCCTCGTCAAAACTCAAGATGGGGAACCCGAGAGAAGCGTGCGAGAGAAGCGAAATCCAATGGATGAAGGCAACGCGCCTGATGTACCACGTGGACCTCGGTTCATAAGGTTTGGGTCATGAAATGTAGGGAGCATGACAGGAAAATCAAGTGAAATGGTGGAGGTGTTGGAAATGTGTGCTGTGTGCAAAAGACACGATGGAAAGGTGGAAGCACAAGGATAGTTAGAGGAAAGACTGCAGGGTACAAGTTTCTGTGGCAAGGATGTCCTGAAGGGATTCATGGTGTGGGGGTGTTAGTGTCAGAAGAGTTTGTGGATAAGGTAGTTGAAGTGAAGCGTATGAGTGAACGTTTGATGATGGTGAAGCTGGTGATTGGGAAATGTCTGATGAATGTGAAATCAGGTTATGCGCCACAGGTTGGACGAAGTCAGGTTGAGAAGGACATGTTCTGGAATGCTGTGTATGACTTAGCAGAAAGGCTGAAGAAGGAAGAGATGGTGGTTCTAGGTGGAGATCTGAATGGGCATGTTGGTAGAGAAAGTGATGGGTATGAAGGAGTACATGGAGGGTACGGGTATGGTATTAGAAATATGGAGGGTGAAACAATCTTGGAGTTTGGAAATGCAATGGATATGATTGTGTGGAACGCAGTTTAAGAAGGATGACAACAAGATAATGACATATTCGTCGGGTGGATCGAATACCATGGTTGACTACCTGATGATACGTAAACAGGATAGGAAACGTCTCTGGGATGCGAAAGCAATTCCTGGTGAAGAAGCAGTATCACAACACCATCTGATACTGGCCGATATGAAGTGAGGGGTGCAGTGAAAGCCCAGAGGAAGAAATTTCAACCAAGAAGAAAGGTGTGGAGGCTGAATGAAAATGTGCGAAGGCAATTCCTGGATAAACTGGTTTTGGGGGAGGCGGGGGAGGGTGATGTGAATGTGGTATTGGAGAAGTCAAGAGATTGTTTGTTGAATGCGGCAAGTGAGGCATGTGGATGGACAAAAGGACCACCAAGGCATGTGCAAACATCGTGGTGGAATGGAGCGGTTGAGAAGAAGGTGAATGAGAAGAAGGTCGAAGTTCAAGGCGTGGTGTCGGGCAAAGGGTACTGCTACAGAAAAGGCAGTGTTGAAGGAGTATGTAGCAGCAAAGAAGATTGCAAAGAAAGCAGTTGCTCAGGCCCAGCAGTGGGAGAGAAAGAGATTAGCAGAAAAGCTCAACACAGAAGGGCAGAAATCTGTGTTCAAGATAGCAAAGCAGATGGCGAAGGAAAGGCAGGATATGATTGGAGTGAACTGCCTGAAGGATGAGGATGGAAATATAGCTGTGAAATCGGAGATGATATATAAGTATATGGAGCAACTATTGAATGTAGAGAATGATTGGGATGGAATTGTAGAATGTGGGATAGTTGAAGGACCAAGAGAGTTTATCACAGAGATGGAAGTAGAGAAGGCAGTAGGGCAGATGAAAAGTAGGAGGGCAGGTGGTCCGACGGAAATGGTGGTTGAGATTATTAGTGCAGTTGGTCAGGTAGGGGTGACGAAGATGATAGAGATCTGTGGATCTGGAGAAGGCATTTGATAGGATACAAACAGAAGTGATTAGGTGGGCATTGAGGAAGCTGGAGGTTGAAGTATGGCTGGTGAAAGCAGTGATGATAATGTATAAGAAAGCGAAAACAATGGTAAAAACGAAGGATGGAAACAGTGAGGAGTTTGAGGTGAAGGTTGGGGTACATCAGGGATCGGTTCTGAGTCCATTACTGTTTGTGGTTGTGATGGAGGCGCTGACGCAAGAAGTTAGGGAGGGCCTGCCATGGGAGCTGTTATATGCTGACGATTTAGTTCTGATGGCTGAGAGCATTGAGGAACTTACGCGGAAAGTGCTCCGGTGAAAAGAGTGCAGGGAGGTTAAAGGGTTGAAGATGAACATTGGTAAAACAAAGGTGATGGTGTCAAGGATCAATTGTGGTGCTGTTGAAAGACTGGGGAAGTGGCCATGTACTGTATGTGGAAAGGGTGTTGGGAGCAATTCTATCAAATGTACGGGATGTAGTGGATGGGTACACAAGCGATGCTCACGTGTGAAGGGCTCTCTGGTTAGAGCTGAGGATATGTTTGTGTGCAAGACGTGTGAAAGAGCAGGTGATGAAGAGGATGGGAATGTGGAGGAGAGCTTGGATCTGGGAAATGGGGTTCACTTAGAGAATGTTGGAAAGTTTTGTTACCTGGGTCATATGCTGAATGGGGGTAGAGGAGCGAATTCTGTATCCGTAGCAAGGGCATGTTGTGTGTGGAGGAAGTTTAAGGAGTTATCAGGGATCTTGACAAGGAAGGAAGTGTCACTTAAGCTGAAGGGGAAGCTGTATGTGACGTGTGTGAGGAGTGCTATGGTATATGGAAGTGAAACGTGGGCCATGACGGTGGAGCAGAGTGGGAGATTGGAACGTACGGAGATGAGGATGGTGAGATGGATGTGTGGTGTATTGCTGAGGGATAGAGTGCCGAGAGAAGAGCTGAGGGAAAGAATGGGGATTGAGTCAGTGTCAGACGCCGTGAAACGGAATAGGTTAAGATGGTTGGGACATGTGCTGCGGAACGATGATGATGATTAGGTGAAAAAGATCATGTCGTTTGAGGTGGAAGGTAAGAGAGGACGGGGAAAGCCGAGGATGACATGGAGCCAGGTGGTGGAAAGGAACATGAGAGAGTGCGGGTTGAAAATGGAAGATGCGAAGGATAGGGAGAGGTGAAGAAGGCTGCTGTCAAGAGCGGCGGGCCAACCTCTGCGTAAGCAGGGAAAACGGCCGTAAAACGACTGTTGTAGTGTTCTTATGGTCAGCGAGTAGTTCTCTAAAAGTTGTCAAGAGGTGCTCCAATGATTAACGTGTACAGTTCTAATTCGTCAGCAAGCAGCGCTTTAATGCTTGTGAGTCAAACTTGATATCCAGCAAAAAGGAGTTTGAGGTTGGTCATACCTTAAGTATCGTCTGTTATTATCCAGTCAGTCGCAGGTGACTGTCCTCTGAAGATCTCTACTAAGGACTGATATCCTCTATGAACTGTCCATTACCAGTGCAGCGTTAACGCAGTGTGAATCTAAAGTACCGACTGACTGCCACTATACCGCTGTCTAGAACAATCGCTGGCAGTTCCAAACATTTTGTAGAAACCTAATTTCCTTTGACTTCACAAGGTCTACTGGTCCATGGACTTTATAGTCCGTTTGTTTCTACTTGAACATTTCATCTAAATCAACCTCATTCCCTTCAACTGGCTTAACTGTTC
This sequence comes from Heliopora coerulea, assembly GCA_030142905.1. NCBI lineage: Eukaryota > Metazoa > Cnidaria > Anthozoa > Scleralcyonacea > Helioporidae > Heliopora > Heliopora coerulea. The sequence goes on from JASJOG010000143.1 coordinate 869,008, forward strand.
ATCGCGCCAGGTTCTCATCGACAGGTTCCGCGCGCCTCTGGGTTTCTTCGAGGTTTTGAGTGGTTCTGGTCTCGACGACCACGCGCGACTCATAACCCTGGGTAGACTGGGGTATTTTTCAACCACTGGTTGGTAAGAACGTTATTCATATTGACGAGAAAACTCGATTTCTTCCTCGTCATTGCTGCTAGAAAGGCACGTCACGTGTCATCACTAAGGTAGCATGCTAACGTTCCCAGGTTTTGTGGCTGGGAAGTAGACCTAACTCGGCGATATGCCGAAGATAAACTGCCTGGTTGACAGTTCTCGTCTTTTTGAACCTTCGAGGATTAAAATCTTAAATTTCTATTTATGTCGGAAAAGTTAGGGAACTGGAAAGCGAACGATCGTAGCTAGAAGGTATACCTGAGAAGGTGGGTTAGGATTAGGATCAGGGTTAGAATTAGGGCTAGGGGCTAGAATTATCCCCAAGCCTAACCCCAATCCTAACCTATCTTAACCCTGATCCTAATCCTTATCTTCCTTCTCAGGCACACCTTCCAGCCACAACCAAAAGTGGAAACTCCTGGTATTTATAGCATGTATGCTAGTGAACAGGAGATATCACAAATATTGCCTATTAAAGGTCTGAGTAGGTTATTTTTTCCTAAACCAGTGGTTTTTAAAAAGCCAAACTAAAACACTTCATCAGAAGATTTTATTATCATTTAAACATTCAATCTACAACGCTGTTCAAGGATTGAAAAAGTTGTTGTTTGGAGCCGATAACGTTACTATCTTTCAATTTTCCCTAGGAGTTCTTCTCAACCATGAACTGAGATATAAATCTCTGGTTAAAATCCTTCACTTTTACTGAAATATCCCAAATCGAAACCCTTAAATATAAAAATGACGAATATTTTCTACCTCTACGATACCGAACTGACATTAAAATATCACTGTGACTGTTTTAAAACTAAATTTTAAGCTTTACATTTCGAAGCTGTCGTTTCATTCAGGCGAAAAACAACTAATTCGTCTTAGGAACATCTTCGTTTAAAATGTGAATGAATGATGAATCAAAGCTCATGATTAAATTTCTACACCCAACTGTCATCCACACTGACACAGACAACGGCCATAAATCCCACCTAATAATTCACAAATGAAATTACAGGACACCAAGACATAGCACCATCTCAAAGAACAACGAGGACAACGAACCCCGTGAACAATAAAATAAACGTACATGGAAACAAACAATAAACTGTTTCTCCATTAAGGTGAAAAAAATCCCCCAAAGAAAAAAACTACAATGCTACCTTCTCTGTCGCAATTGGTCATATATTTCTTCTATCCTGACATCCTCGCCGTATTCCTCAGTCCCTCCCTGGATGTCATTTTCAATATTAAAAAGATCGGAAACCTTGACCCCAATCCTCTAGTCATACTTTTCGCCCTCGGTATCTCGCTCCACGTGACGCAGTTGAATGGTTTGCCGAGAGTCTTCCTGGTAAGCTCGTCCCTAGGACTACTCGGGCCACCAGAGTCAGTTTTATTCGGGCTGAGAACAGGGAGAAGACTTCCAGGAATGACTCTAAAACATAATAGAAAAAGTAAGTTAGCGTTGAGAATGGAGAAAATGGACGGTGAGGACGATGTAAAGAAGGAAATAAAATGTACAGGAATGAGTTGTCAGCATAAGAAAATTAAAGACATAAAACGAAGTGAAAGAAGGAAAACAAGGAGAAAACGAAAGAAGAAAAGGTAAAAGAAAAGAGAAATTAAGAACAAAAAAAAGAAATGGAGGAATGAAGAATGTATGAAAGTATGCACAGTTGCAAGAGGAAAAGCAAGGAAGAAAGGATAGAAGTAAGGATGAAAGTTAGAGAAAGAAGGAAAGAAAGATGGACAGGATTGAATGAACGAACGAAAGAAGAATTGGGAAAGAAAGAAGTAAGGGATGGAAGAGAAGAAAGATGAGTATAGAAGAACAGGGCAGATATAAAAATGAAAGACATGAAAGAGAACACAACGCAAGAGAAGGTGTGTAGTCAAGCGCAGGACATAATGATAAAAGTAAAAAGTAAAGCATGAAAGTGAACAATTAATGAAAACCTGTCAAAGTTACTTAATCCTTAGAGGTAAATAAGGTTTCCTCTCATCGCGACGTTGCGGTTCCCCATCGTAACCCACTCGGTTTTCTTCGTATTGCTTTCGCTCGTATTCACGTCTTGCTGTCTTCTTTTCTAATCTCTTTCCTGCTGTTTCCGAGATTCTTCAGCTTGCCTTCGCCGAAACTTTCTTTCTTCCTCCATCCTCCATCCTCCATTGATACTCCCTCTCCTCCTTTTGTGTTCTTTGAAATTCTGGTTCTTCCTGCTCTCTTCCCTCCAATTCTCTTCGCTGCAGCTGCCTTTCGTCAACTTCTCCTGGTCCTAGTTCCCCCTTCTACACGTTGCGTCACGCTGATCGCTTGCTCAGTGGGTGCTCACTCAGACTCCTTCACGGTCCTGGCCGTCACAACGACTTCCTCGTCACCGGAATGGGGTAGATTCTCCGTCCGGTCAAAGTCTGCCATGAATTCCATTGGGCTCTAGTAGATATCGTAACCAACTGAGACTCTGGGCATTTAAAGGACAATCTCGTCGTCTTGGTGTTGGTTCTGAAAAATAATATGAATCCGAAACAAAACACGATAAACCTGAGTTCTGATAAAAAACATTTACTTTTATTATTTGGTGAGTATGTATGAGGATTTAATGCTATGGTCGGTCGTTCACTTACTCAATCAATTAATAATCAATTAATAAAATAAATTAATTGTCATCTGACAATTTGCTCTGGCTTCCAGATGATGTCATCCTGTTTTCTTATTTCAGACACACTCAGTGTATCACTTGTTATTTCGCTCGAGGGCGATCATAGCTGTTAAAAAATATTAAAACTACATTGGTTTCTATGGTAAGTTAGGGCACAAGTTGAACGTACCAGACCTCTCGCATCTGTCTGTTTGTCTCTCGGTTTGTTTGTCCGTCTGTATACATTCAGGTATGTACGGCCAGTCTGTCTAATCAAAAACTTACAGCACGTATCTCCAGCAACTGACATTGGTTTCTATGGTAAGTTGGGGCTGAAGTTCAACGTACCATACCTCCCTTAATTGTCTGTATCCCCATCTGTCTGCCTGTCAGTGCGTATGCCAGTGTGTCAAATCAAAAACTCAGAGGGTAAGGTTTAGTGCTTGCCAATAGTTTTTATCGTGAGTTATAACAGAAGTTGAACGTGCCATATCACCATGTAAAAAGTTGAATGTAAGGTATCCAGGAAAAGAATTCATGAAAATATCGCTTTCTGATTGAAAAAATGTCTTCAGAGCTGAAAGAGCGGTGGGCTATCAGATAGAAAGTTCTCAATCTTTTTTACCAACAACATAACTTCTGCAAAAACGTCCTTCAAACGTCGCTATAATAATGTAACAACAAAACCTTCAACCACTTTCTGATCCTCAGGGTAGCTGGGCTACCGCGCTGTTCTGAACCAAGTTTCATTGCATTATGGGAGTCAGAAGGGGCAAAGTGTGTCATATATCGTTCATCAACTTCATGCCGTATAAAGTAATATCTCTTACCTGTGAAAAAATATGGAAAATCAAAGCAAAGGGTTTCAGCGTGCTCGTAAAGCTCCTTCACGAATCGGGCAGAATGTGTTTTACCTGTTAGATCGTGACGTAAATCTATCGTTGGGGCATTCTAATAGAACAACCTTTCAAATAAACATTGAACAAAAACTGTTCTGAACAGCTTGATGTTTTATATAGATGCCTTGGGCATGACAGCAGACTTGAACTTTTTCGCATACTTCCTCCATCGACTACCCACTTGTAAAATAAGTCTTAACTTTGCCAGAGTCAAAAGTGACATGCTTGCTGTACTTACGGGCTACAGTTCAGTCATCTGATAACTGTAATGCCACTGTACCACAGGCATATCCTACAAAATACCAAGTACTGTAGACCATGGCTAAGGAAGCTCAGGCTAAACTGTAAACGAGCTCAACTCACCTGCTCTTGGATACCTATACGACTCAAAGGTTGAAGGTGTAGTTGCTTCAACAGTTGGTATCATTGTTAGAATTTCTACATCCATTTCGTCAACCTGAAAGAGAAGTGCACAATATATATCAGTGCTTATTTTTAAACATATTAAGGATTTTAGCAACAGATTCACATGATTACACTAAGCCCTCAAAACTTGAAACCAATTAATACAATATGACAGTATGGCTCTTGTCAGGGACACAAAAAACATCTTTCTAAGGTTGTGAGTTTGATGAACACAAGTAGCACTTCAAAGATTTGAATTACACAAGTCTGTTTGGCTCGAAACAAAAATGCAAAGTAAACAGCCACCAGGTAACTCGCTGCAAAGCTACTTGTTTTTGGTCACCAAATTATCTTTCGGCAAAACAGTTGTCCGCTTCAGTCTTTCTTACTTCAAGAGTGATTTGTGCATGATGACCTTTACCGTATTCGATCGGTAATGCTTTCATCAGGATTTTAAAACCTCTCAAGAAAGTTTAAAGTCGTCTGTGTGTAAATTTACCGTTGAACTCTTTGTGTTGAGGTGCCACTGAATGCTTAGTTGAAAATACACAAGAGCTGCAGGTTTATACGCCATTTTTCATTTTTATTGATGTTTTGCCTTGGAAAAAGTACGTCTTTTACTTCCCTCTTCTCGTTCTTCTTTCAACAAAACTTGTACCAGGTTTGCTTGTCGTATTTTTTTTTATGTTTTGTATTTTCTGATATTTGGTCAGTGATAAAACTGCAGAATTCGTCCATGTTTTCTTTGTTTACTTCGTCGATTTCGTAATTTGTTTCATCTTCGTCACCAAAGTCTTGCACTTCCGGATGAATACTTAGCATAAATCCTTATCATAGCAGATCTTAAAGACATTTGTAACCAACTTTGAGGTAATGTATAATTTATCAATTTTTTAAGTCAAAAATGTAAGAAAAATATTCAATCATGAGCTGCCCGTAATGCCGGTATCCGTTCAATAATCTACGAGAATGCTCCACTTTTAAGACGGAAAGTCTGTTTGGATTGTTGTTTATTTGCGGCCAAATTCTGTGTGGATTTTTTTTTTATTGCATGTCCTCTTCCAGTTATAGTCAGGAGGATTTGTCTTTTTGAGAATTTTGAAAACTTATCATTGTTACTTGGATTCTCCAGAGATTGTTTTGGAGGGTGGGCGAGGGGTTATTGCGTGCACGTATTTCTAGTTTAGAGGTCAGTGATCCAGTCTTCTTTAGAAGTCAGTGAATAATACCAGAAGTCCCACTCGCGAGGAAACTTGTCACACTTTTTTAACTGCGCATGTCCGCATCCGCCATGTTCTTGGAGGGTATACTCAGCGCATTTCAACTAGAAACAATATGGCGAAAACCAAAGTTGGCTCACTAAAACTGCTGTATTTGGAAAAGTAAGAGGACGATTTTCATTACATTTCTGAATCTATTGAAGAGGATGTAAGTGATTACTTTTTTATTAGTTTGGTAATGTATAAACGATATTTTCGAGTAGAATTTAGCTTGTGTTCACCGGCACCTCAGCAGTGAACTCTAAAAAGACTGAAACGCTACCTACAAGCTTTTTTTTGAAGCCAGCATGGAGGCTGACATGGAGGTCAAATTACAGGTCACCCCAGTCCCCCCTAGTTGATAAATCACTACGGACGGCCAAAAACTCATTTAATCTAAAGTTCGGATTTTCCTTGAATTTTTTTGTTTATGCCAACAAACTAAAAGATCAATTTCCTGTTGACTAAAGTATTGATTGGAAATAACTGTTCAGAAAAAGTAGTTATCATCAATACAAATATTGGAAGATCAAGAAAGAAACCGCGCGGATTTTTCTAATCTTTTTTATGTAGTTTATCTATAATATTAAGCGTATATACTAAAAACTATTATACTGTTTCTTAAATCGAAAATAAAAGTTAGTTTTTATTCATCCAAACTTGAAATTTGATCGGTTTCAACGTTTTTTAGCGGTAAAAAAGCTTTCACGAATTTTTGTCTCCCCAGTCTTTGTCTGCTCGGCTGAGGCCCCAATTTCCAGGAGTTTTTTGGTAAACATTTCCTTACTTATGATTGAAATCATTTTGAAAGTTATCAAAAATCAATATCTTAGTTTTTTGGATGTGAGAAAAAAATGCCCCTTAACTGTGTCATTAAAGGCTGCAATAGTAGAGGATATACAACTCAGTCTTGTGGCAAAAAGCAGATGCATGTTGCTTTTAACAGGTGAGTATTAATTTCTTTTCAAAATAGTGCTGCTTCATGCAAGTAATTAAAGTTATTAATTGGCCACCTAAAAAAGCAAACAAGAAAAGAAAATAAAGCACTAGCCACAACTTTCACTTCTTTGCAGCATAAGACAAGTAATCATAAGTTTTAGAATAAATATAGACCATACACACAATTAGTTTTTGTTTGTTTGTTTGTTTACTTTCATTTTCATTTAATCAGATGCACATATACAAATATGCATAAACACATATTACATTATGATATAATTTTACCTGTTATAATGATCTAGGTTTCCTTATAAAAATAAAGCAGTCTTAGAAAAGTGGGAGTTTGCAGTTCAAAAAGCAAACATACTCAGCAAATCCTGGAAACCAACACGATTTAGTTGTATCTGCAGGAAACATTTTGAAAGATTCAATTATACCATCCCTCCATCTTCAAATGGGACATGCAGGTTAAAAAGAAATGTAACACCAGCACTTTTCTCAGAGGTCCCCCAGCTGGTTGATACAACCATGCCAGAAGAACTCAGAACTAGGATGGAACTTCACAGCAAGCGACCACTGACTTCTCCAGAAGGTGAAACCATGTCACCAGCAGCAAAAGTTCAATGTGACCACAATTATGCAAAACAACCATCAGAAGAGCACGACAGATCATTTCTGGATGAAAACCTACGACAAAAAATAAAAAACTTACAACAGCAAGTAAGAAGATCAAAACAAAAAGTCTGAAAGTATAGAACAGATAATTTCAACTCTAAAAGAAAAGTTGATGATAACTTCAGAGGAAGTTGACATACTACATGCATCATTTAACACACTCCAACTAACACTCTTTAAAAATGCAAAAGATAATTTAAAAAGCCCTCAGCAAGAAGGTATTCTGATGAATTGAAAGAATTTGCATTAACACTTTACTTTTACTTACCCAAGGCATACAGATATGTCAGGTCTACGATTCCTTTACCAAATCCATCTCTAATTCGAAAATGGTCATCTTCCATCAAATGTGAACCAGGCTTTTTTCCAGAAGCATTCAAATCCCTAGCAAATGAAGTTCACTGTTCATCTGTGAAAAAAGATTGTAGTTTAATCATTGATGCCATGTCAATCCGAAAGCAAACTATTTGCAATGAGGCAAAAGACCAATATGCTGGATTAGTGGATTATGGTGACACAATAGCAGCAGACAGTGACACACGAAGCATCTTCAGCCTCTGCTTTTACCCTCTTCATTAACGAAGGCGGCCTACGAATTCTATCGAAGTCGGTTTTCGAAACTATCGAATACAGTGAGCATGTATTCAAAGCATACGTCTGTGAAAAAGATTGTAGAAGAATAAGCAACGACACAAATTTACAATGCAAGATGATACTCGAGGTATGTCATCACTTTCTTCTCGACTCAAGCCAATCTGTGTTCAAAGACCACGAGCATGGGTCAAACGAGAGTTTGGTTGAAGATGATCACCAGATGAAGTTTGTGAAAGCTACAGCTGAGAAATACTTCACATTATGATTGCACACGTTCGGGAAGTATTACAGCAATCAGGTGATACAGAATGGAACGCCAAGCGATCGACATTAACTAACGAAATTAATTTTATTCAAAAACCAATAAACACATCAATTCCTCTCCATCTTAATGTTACCAAAACTATATATGTTAAAAACATACATGAATATCACTGTCATTGACTGTAAATAATCGTTCGTAAGAGTTCGACCCAAGACTCGGGATCAACATCAAATGATTCAGTTCGAGGATCCAAGTTATATATCTTACCATGAATCCTTTGTTACTTGTATTTCATTTGTACATTGTTATTCTTGAAATAGTTCGAAATTAAAGTTGCTTTAATTTGCGTTGGGAAAATACTAAGCAGTCCATCCGACAAACTTACTTCAGTTCTAACTCACCGAGGCTGAGCAACGTTTTGCCCGCTTCTGTAAGTTTGAGGCCCGCGCCCGCGCTTACACGCCTGTTTTTGACCTACATGACTGCCCCCATGTCGGCTTCACTCATTCGTAAGGCCAGACATAATAAGGTAGCGTTCCAGTCTTTTTAGAGTTCACTGCACCTCAGTCGCCCTCAGCCCTTAATACGGTTCTTTCCAGGCCCTGGAAGACTTCTGGAAAAACAGCTGTTTTCTGGGTACTCCTATAATTCTCCTGGAATTTTGTAAAGAATTTGAACCTGGATAATCCAGACCTGCCAATTCGTACATTCACAAAAGTTCCTTTTCTCATACACAAAATAGATTTGTTTGCTTTTGCCCTTGCTTTTCTGTCAAATCCAAATTGAATCGAGTCGGGAGTTCATTATTGCTTAATTCTTATACTGAAACCAACAAAATAATGTTGTACTGTTGTCATAAGGAAGATTACATTCTTGCTCTTTTTGCCAAAGAAGAAAACTAGGGGTTGGATCCTGGAAAAGTAGCGTTACTACCCTGGAAAACTCCTGGAATTTTGTGATCTTTCATCCGTACGAACCCTGTTTAATATTAATACAAGGAAAATTCAGAATATGAAGCTTTTTATGGGCAGATTTTTTGAAACTTTTCCTTTATATAGTGACACGGTCTCAGATGGTGAAGGTCCTGTTTCAGTGTGTCTATTTCAAACTTACAATGTACCAGTCAATATGGAGGCCAAGGCTGGATTTCATTTGGAGAATTGTAGTGTTGGCCAGAATATTCTTTGATGACTTATAGTTTATTTCCATTCCTATTTCAACTTCAAGTTCATTCAGATCAACCCAGTCTGATACAAGCACACAGAGGAGTACTTTCGGATGAGAATTCAAACTGTAGGAAACATTTAGAACATGAAAGCACCTTTTAGGGACACTTCATAAAGGCAAAAATGATTGATATGAGCAATATGGTTGTTATATTTATAATATAAATTATTTCTAAAATTTAAATTGTATTATAATACAACGGCAAAGACTAGGAAACTTGAATAAGTAGTTTTGCTTAATTTCAATAATAGGCAGTATTGTTAAAGGATCATTGCCACCCACTGTTAAACATACATTGAAATTACTGTTAAGGATTGTAAGTTTTAATAAAGCATTGTAGACTTCTCAAAAGCCAAATCCTGTTATTATTTTTGTCTTTTTAATTTCTTATTTTTTTACTGTAAGTTATTGTAAGACAGAAAGCTCCCAAGGTTCAATCTTCCAGAATGCTCTGCATTTCCTGATGAATTTCTCTTGAAGCTTTTCATTAGAATGAGGGTATACTATGCCTTAAAGTTTGGAAATCGAGGGCTAGTATCTGCAAATAAAAATAGTAAGAAATACTTTAAAGTTACACACTGGTAATTCTATAACTATAAAAAGAAACATATAATTTGGTAATTAAAAAGTAATGCTGTACATAATTTGATATCTGGGAAATGTATGTATATGTATATGTATATGTATATGTATATGTATATGTATGTATGTATGTATATATATATATATATATGTATATAGGATTATATCACTTACCTCAACGTTCACGTATATATGTATATATATATATATATATATAGTAAGCAGTAGCCTAGTATGGTGGCAGGTGGCACACAGCTTGCATAGGTTGAAGTAAAAACACATGTGGCTTGCATAAGCTACAGTACAGAAGGCTGCATAAGATACCAAACTAGACCAAGAAGCCTGAGGTTAGCTAATGATTTATAACTATGATTTATAGTATTGTACATAATAAGATGTAAAACATGTCACATATGGGTAATTTTATGGCTGTTACATTGGAGGGGACAGAAACAAATCCAGTGACATTGTTGCTTTTCAGTTACTAAAAGTTTACTCACATTTTCTTAAAAATAGCAAAGGATTGTAAGATCTCCATTGCCATTTAAATGTAAGTTACATGGAATTATCCATACATAAATTGCAACTGCCATTATAGTTTGTTATTTACATACTATACATGTAGACTTTCACCTCATTTGACCAAATTATTTGACTTAATAAAGTAAATGGTTTGAACCTTGGAGAATCGTGACATGTTTGAGGAAGTTGATCGTCCAGGTTAGTGTAGTCTTGAGAAAGACTGTTGGTTGAAGTGACTGACGTTTCGACAGCCTTAGCAGCGGTCATCTTCAGAGTCAAAAGGAGAGTAAATGTCAGGTTCGAACTAAATTCAAACGAACCTGACATTTACTCTCCTTTTGACTCTGAAGATGACCGCCGCTAAGGCTGTCGAAACGTCAGTCACTTCAACCAACAGTCCTTCTCAAGACTACACTAACCTGGACGATCAACTTCCTCAAACACATTTGACTTAAATTATGCACTGTATGCTGTTGACGATTAAAGTTTAGGCCTTTCCAAGCATTACAAACAAATACATATGCATAAATTCTGAGTTGAAACTATGTAAGCCAAAGTCTACGTACCGTATGCACATTATCAAACTTCACTGGCATAAATACACTGTAACTATTAATTGTGAGGTTGGCTACTTCTCCCGAAACTCTTTTAAGATATTAAAAGATGATTAAATCTTTACTGAAAGGAATACATAGTTTTATAGATAGACGTTGTTTAATTGATTTACTGTAGCTTTAAATATTTCCTAGTTCCTAATAATATAATAATGCACTGTATGCACATATCCAGCGAGTTTTAATTGTTTCAAGTCAAACGTTTAACACATATAACTACGGCTGTTAGGTAACTTTTAAAAACTTTACTGGTCAATGTGTGACTGTAAAAATGTAGTGTAAATGTAGTTCAAATTATTTGAATAAATGTCAGATTACTGGACGGACTATTAATGTGGTGAATCACCGAGAGACAAGGATTGTTAAACTGCCTAATTGTGATCAGTTTTAGCGTAGTATTCGTAGTTTTTAACAAAAACAGTCAGTTTACCTTTGCTTTAACCAGCCTCGGTCGTAGAATCGCCATCCGACGTCCAAAATTTAGCCAGATCCCTTCAAACTGAAGTACTCCATATCGTTTCCTTCTGAAAATGACTCAGTTATACCCTCCAAGAACATGGCGGCCGTTCAACTTCCCGTGTGCGCGAGGCAACATGCGCGAAAACATGTACATCAGAGGTGGCGATACTGAGTGGGACTTCTGGTATTATTCTGTGACATGATTCTTTCTATTCCTGTGATTTTGGAATCTTATAAACTACTTTGATATCTTTTGCTATCATCGTTTTTAAATTTGAATTTAAATTGCAGTTTAAATTGACAACCCACTCCCTAGTCAAAACGGTCTGCCCAAAAAATCTCCGGATACAGCCCCGAGTATGTTGTAATCTTAGACAAACTTCTTCATATAGAATACAATATTTGTTGACTTTTGAGTAATCATCACTTTCTGTCCTTGGTTGCCACCAGTATCCAGAGTAACGATCAAATTCTTCTTGAAGTACAAAAGATGGGACTCCAGCTGACAGTGCCTCATCTACTACATTTCGAACTCCAGAATTTGTCCAAGTCAATCATTTCTCTTTGTTTGAAAAGACGTTGGTCATCCAAAGGTTGTTGTGATGAATAAATGCAATAACATTTGAGTTAGGGGATATTTTGGGATCCATTCTTGTCTCAATTGTTTGTGTCTTTACCTTGTCAGGAACAAGGTGAGCACATGAGTCCCTTGGGGACTTAATAATACAATGAATGGGTCATTGTAGTGAACACAAAAAAATAGTGACATCTTAAGGACCAGGATTTGGGTACAGAACAAGACATGGAAATAACTAGAAGGACATTTCAACCTTACTTCAAAGTCACTGTTAAATCAAACTAAATTTACTCATAAATCTTGGGTTTATGTTATTATCTTTCTAAAGGGTTTTATTGAGCTTGTAACCAAAGTGATACACAGTAAGTAAGTTAGGAAAACTGCTACTCAAACTCAGTAATAATTTATGAATTATTGTAAGCAATCCATCAACACATACTACATAGCATGCATGCATTTTGTAACCCAATGAAAATCTGTAGAATAACCAATAGTGATCTGGATGACATGTCTTAACTTATATACACTGTATGAAAAATCAGTGCAACAAACATGATATCAATGTGAATATTAATTTGACATATGTTAGTTCAAACACTAATTTAATGTTAATCATGTTTCATCAGTAAATCCCAAACACTTAAAAATAACAAAAACCTTGGACCACACTCTTCGTTTTTATCATCTCTCATGTTTATAACCCTTAACAAAACATTCAAACTCAACTTTGAATGGTTACTTCAAAATGCATAATTCACAGCAGGTGCTGGTATGTAATGCATATATAACTTATGTTTTTGATGAGTATATTGCCAGACTTAATTCTTTGATAAGTTCATGTGGCAGGCAGAAAGAGGGGTAAAAATGCACATCAAAAACCTTGGGAAAACATTGCACCAGAAGTAATTTCCTATGTTTGGTAAGCAGCTTCAGATATAATAGATTGCTTGTGGTTCATGCTCCACCCAACCATTGAAGAAACCAAGGCAAAATCAACTTTTATTAAGGTAAGTGATAAAATTGCAAAAATCTTTTATTCAATATTTATTTTTAGTATTTTTAGTTGAGATAGCTGAGTGTGTGTAGTATGCTACACCTTAAAATCTGTGTGCTAAATAGTACACTGGTTCAAAAAAGAGTTTTGTTGAAGATCTTTCACGTGTGTAACATAAAATGAAGTCTGGGAATATGTTCAAGGAAGTGTATGTGCTACGTCATAATAGAAAGGTCTACTATATACATGTAAGGAAGGCTATCAGCCAGAAGGAATGTTCAGTTGATATACAGGTGGGCCTATAACTGGGAGAACGTATAATATAAATGGAATACTACTAATGGACCCACGACTTTTGAATTCTGGTAGAACCTGTTTCCCCCTCTACATACGTTGTGCACGACAATCGTTGACAATACCAAAACACTTACCGACGGTAAAACGTGGTCTCTACACATGTTCAAACCACTACATACTGGAAATAAAATGCTCGTAAGACGTTATCCCAGAACTACCCAACCATTTTTTCTCTCTAAGAAGTTCCTCTTCGATGGAAAAACTATGAAACGGTCGCAGTCCATCGAAGTCAAGAAGATGCCACGAAGCTCTGGGGACAGGCGATTTTTCATCTGATTCATTGAATTTTAAATCCAGGTAGAACAACGTATACTCGCTCCGTCCTTCTGACAAAACCAGGAAATACAGCTTGGTGTTACTAAAAGTAAAGTTATTTTGCGTCCAGCTGAAGTGACTGCAAGACAAGTTTCTGGTTGCCTTTACAGCTGAAACAAGCTCACACCAACTCCTCTTTCGGGGCAAACCATCTCCCATTGTCTAATAATATATGATAACTGTACAACAGAAGTTATTTGGTCCACATTTTGTTAAGAGAAGCTGAACGGACTGTTATTGCGAAATGATTCCAAACGTCCGCCATGTTTTTCTCTTCGAAAATATTCGGACCCAGTCCATTCATTGTGCTTTGGCTGCAAGATGATGTTGTGACGTTAAAATATTAACTGGTAGCTTTTCTGTTACTCCAGATTTTTACCGCGACATTAAGGTTAGGATTTCCCAAGTTACTGTAGGGAATCAGACCGGATGGGTTTACTGAAATTATCTTGAAATTTAATCTAGTATTCCATTATTTTATTATCCGCTTTTGTTCTTTTCTTCTTATCAAAATTGAGGGACAGTTTCCTCATGTCTGTCTGTACCCGTGTTTTGAGGCGGATTTCCAGTGGGTGTAAAAGGTCGCGTGAGTGACAATTCTATTGTGAAAAAGTAGACTTGAAATCAACTTTTCAGCACGACATTTTGCATCAGCCAATATCAGCCAATCGTCCCAAGGAACAACATTGTGCGAGCGACCTTTTACACCCACTGGAAATCGGCCTTTAGAATGAAAAAAATGTACGTCTGCATTGTCACTGGCAAAGGCAATGAGCAAATCAACGACATAGCCGACCGTACTCAATTTACCAGGGAACTACCTGGGCACGACGTCAAGGAAGGGCTTCTCCCTCTGCTCCAGGGAGAGGCCTTAGGCAGCCAAGGAGACCTCGTGCAAATACAAAAGTGATCCTATCGGGAAAGAGTTAATAGAAATTCATCTGTATGTTAGCATTTTTCCGCCAACACAAGAGCGACTGATAACGAGGAATACGAGAGAAAAGCTTTAGAAAGGTTTGCTCAGACTAAGCGAAGGATTAGACCTTCTCGAAGGAAGCTAGAACGATGTAATAAACGTGTATCCACAGTTTTACCATTTCCATCTTT